>JAUTXX010439067.1:0-23059 GCA_032273605.1 Panulirus laevicauda
TAAGTATATACTCGAATTCACGTTCGACATCTACAGCTGATCGATTTATAAAATATATATATATATATATATATATATATATATATATCACATCGGATATACCTGGTATTCTCCTAAGGAAACAGCAATGACGGCTGCCTGCGGTGAAAGGGAGTTGAGGGAGAGGTCAAACTACCGGAATCGATGGAATCCACAATTACATTGTTCCTAAAATTCCCTTTTAAATTCTCTTCTGCATCTTTAGAGCACCTCGATTTTTTCTTTCTTCGGTTAGTCCTATAAGAACCACCTGACCATCTTTGGAGGGAGGGCAAGATAGCTGGATTTCCACATTCCATCTCTTGAACCTTGTTCTTCTTCGAGGTTAATCCTGCTGGTTGGTTTTCTGCTGAGTGGTGCCGCATATCATGGATGACGTTATTCCATGTATACATGTTCTAAGAATCTTTATGGATGATGTCGAGTATCCTGGATGACAATATCCCAACTTGTATACATGCTACACGAATCTGACACCAGGGCTTGATAAACCCCAGCAACATGACAACACCCACGGTCGGTGTTCGCAGACACACTTTGAAGCGACTTCGCAAGCATATGAGTCAAGAGATAATCTGACAGAACGTGAGTGGTGTCTGCCCTCGTCATGAACTGCAGTTAACTTCAACACTGCGAATGACGCAAAGGTCAAGAGAGAAGGAAAAAAAATGTGGAGGACTGCTTCGACGTACAAGAGGGAGCTTAACAGCTTCCAAAGTTGGACTGGTGCATGACTTGATGCAGTCTAACCCAAGTATACGTAGGGACACTTCAGCTTAGCCGAGAACAGGTTCTTCCCCTTCGTACCTACGATCTATGTTCACAGGGTCAACTAAGATATTCCAAACATGGCTGCAACAGGTCATGCAATACGCATGGAATAATAAATGCATAAGCAATATATCGTGTGATAAAACATCCACAATCATCAAATTCAATTGGGGAAGCAAATCATGTAGCCGAGTCCACTTTAACCGAGAGATGGCGGCAAAAACACCAGACGGAGCCAATAAGACCGCTGGCTAAGCCATGGCAAGCCATGACAGCATCACAGGCAGTGGCAACGACTGTTGCACACGTTCCTATGTTGTTTCATCGTACCCGCAAAGGGAACTGGAAATTATTCTTGAACTCTAGTTTTCAATTCCTGTACATCAAGTACTATACATAAAAAAAAGTGAATTACCGGAGTCTGTCTTATAGGTGAAATTCCGATGTTATTGCTAAAATGGCATATGAAATTATGGTATGCTTGTTACAGAGACGAATCATGAGTGATAAAGTTAAATATGATTTGGAAAAGGAAAAAAAAAGAGGAGGGCGTAATGGTGAAACATCAAGAGGTTTGAAATACACTGATGACCACACAACACGTACATCTTGCATGAGCCATAGTTTCATGAAGAATCAAAACTATTTTTTTTCCTTACCAATATCTCTAGTCTTTCTCGGAGAGGTTGACATAGCAAATATCACCAATCTTCATTCATTTTATTAATTTTCTCAAACTACTACAAGGCACACTACCTACATAAGAGAAATTCAACACAAGTACACATCAGACTATGAAATATATATCTACGACCTTAATACCTAACTAATAAACTTCAACCACTATTTATCTTAAATGTCTTGTACCGTGTTTCAACATAAAGATTAGAGTTTATTTCCTTATACATACAAACCAACTCTCCATCTTAAGATTTTGAATGTTACTCAGCTTTGACATATCATTCTCCAACTCTGCTAAAATAACAAATTTAAACACCAATCAAGAAGGAGTTACCGATGTGAATTATATTGCATCTGTGGTAGCAACAGTAGTGTTAAATGTAGTAGAAGTAGTGGTTGTTTGTCGGCGGCACCAGATGAAACAGCGAAAACCCCTAGCGACGATTTTCGGATTGCTGAAGAAGGTGAGACGAGTCCAACCGGTCGAGGTAATGACGCCATTGGGAGAGTCCTTGCCGCATTTGCTATAAGCAAAAGTACATCATGCATAACCTGGGGTTTAATATTTTTGCCACTTGTTACTACCCAATAATGGTTTAATTAAATTCCCCATTTTCTTTCTATCGAAATTTGCCAACTTACAACATGGTCCCCAAATCCGGTGAAAATAAAACGCCAGATAACGGATATATAATGTACAATGAACGTTTCTTTCCGGGAAATTATGACCGTATTAAGTAGACCAATCAAGACATGCGGTACAGTTATACATTATCCTTTATCCTGCTATTAATTTGAGCGTTTATGTGAGGACGGATCAAGATAACACATGAACTGAAATTGTTACTTGGATGATATCCCTAGAATACTGGACATACTGAATGCTACCTGTCAAATTTCCATTATAAAATGGTATTCGTATTCTATACTAGCTAGTAGCCAGACCGAGACACGAGAGGCTAAACACCAAAGACATGCATACACACGCACCCCTGGACTGAGACGCATATCAATGAAGTTCGCACCACCAAAACGCGCAAGACTAAGGTTGCGGGCATCAAATATGACTATACACTACGAAACAGCTTGTAAATTATACTTACATTTTCCTTGAGCCGCGAGACTTAACGATAAGTCTGTCCTTTACGCAATTCTTGGAATACTCCAGCTGAAACCTAGGACATCTGAACTCCAAGTATGTGGACTTTTCGGTGTTGCATATGATCTCATATTGGCATCTGAAGGGCAGGAACAGAATGGCTGTAATCATCAGGGGGATCAAACATCTCTAAAGACTGACGGGCAAATATTGTTGATCAAATGATAAATCAAATAGGAAACTAACTTTTTTCTACCAGGTTTAGGGAATAAAAACGATTGGTTAATGCAAGTTATCCTAACAAAGCTGAAATGTTAAGAGTCCATGTTGTTTGAGTTTATATGTGCCATATTACAGACTATAAGTGCTCCCGGTTATGTGCCTGAGCAAGTCTCAGTCGCCCTTGGAGATAATCTGATGTCTTGGTATTTTGGGTCTAATTGACCTTTCGAGTGCATGTTATGGTCTAACTGAGGTGTATCTACGTCCCACTATGATGCATGGGTCTACATGGTAAGGACTGATAACAGACCCAATGATCTATGACGACATGATGAGGTTAGGTTTTGCTTGTGGAAAAAAAAAATTATCGAAACAGGATAGCATGATTTGGCAGGTTATGGTCAACCTGACATGCTACTGTCTAGGTACCTGTAAGGAGTGTCGGAATGCAGCTCTGCAAGCAAAGCCTACCTGTAGTTGGTGATGTACTTTCTGGGGAAGTTCGGGGACTGGATGACAACCCTCTGGCCGGGCATCATGGTAGTGACGCCGCAAGCCAGCAGGCTGAGGTACCGCCCTAGGGCCAACGTGCCCACCATGCTGACCCCCACCACCATCCACATCACTAACACCGCAGTCGGCACGTACTTCATGCTTCCACCACTGGTATAACCAACTGAAGAAATGTAGTCTATTTCTAAAACGCTCAAACTGTTACCCAAAAGTACACGAAAATTCACAAAAACATTGAAGAACTTGATTATATCTCATATTGTTTTCTTAATATAATGCAGAATAATTGTGAAATTCGTATTAAATACAACAAATTAAATTATGAAGTATATCAGCTCCCTCGGGTTGCATGCAAGTTAACGATCGATTTAACATGGTGTATACACTTGCGTTAACGTTAGCCTACCACCGATCTAGTACTTCTGTATGATGGTGAAGTATGCTTGCCACTAAAAATATCAGTCAATATCGATACAAGAATGGTGAAGTATGCTTACCACTACAAAATATCAATCAATATCGATACAAGAATGGTGAAGTATGCTTACCACTACAAAATATAAGTCAATATCGATACAATGTTACATATCCTTACCCACACTCCTTTCCGTCAGAGATTATCAAACCCAACTACCCACCAAACACTGCCCCGCGCGCCTCACCCTGCCTGGTTCTACGTAACCAATTTCTTCAATCTTTTGATCACATCTGTGCGCATAAATTATCAGCCCAAACTCTATCAATAAATATCATGCGGTGAACAGGTCATCATTTATGACGTCATGCTTGTCTAATGAAGTTAGTCATGCTCCCCCCCCCCCCCCATGTGAATCGGTTTTTACCAGTTCTTTTCAAGGCCATGGCATTCCTACACATAACTCATCTCCATGGAAATGAACTAACGTATATTTCAGGCTCGTGAAAAATGTAAAGGAGAAAACATGTCAAGCTGATATTTAGAGAAAATGTCATGTGGGGCACTACCTGAGTACGTAATGTAGGACAAGGACTCTAATAATAAAATGATGGTAGTCATACAGAAGACGTACCCATACGTCATGAGGAAACAAATATAATGAACTGCAAGTTGTGAAACGCAGGAGTGAGTCAGTCGGAAAGCTGACAGTATGCACCTTTACAGCAATAAGTCTCATAAGGCAACTCATTTAGACGTGACTAATAGCTTTCACGGTTACATGAGGAGAGCAATTAAAAGTCTTTCGACATTAGGTCATTCTGAAAGTGCATTTTCTTGTTCTGAAATCTGAATACTGTCTTACCAAATTGGAAAATGAACTTATCTTACCCATACGGAGCTCAATTCGAAGCCATCGAGCGTTGCGTAACATCTGTGAGAATTGCTGAGTCAGCTAACTACGGTGGATCCTCATATTCTTTATACCACTTTTCCAGTGTTTCTAAAAACAATGACAGACTGCATCAACATGACCTGAATCAATAGAGTGCTATCTAAAAGTCAACAATTCCATAAATATCAAACGTCTGCAGGTTAATCTATAAAATGTTATATTAATCAGCGAGATGGTCCACTTGGCCACACTTAAGACGAGTCGCAATGTTAAGAAACAATGATAGATTGCAACATCAGAATGGCGAAGTGAATAACTTACTGCCTTAATGACCCTGGAAGTTGATAGGTCTACAGCCCAAACCACCACCACTTAGGACGGGTTTAAACATAGGGTAATTTGGACTATTCCATGGAAAAAAGGGAGGATGGATAAATAGTCTAATTTCCAAAATCATCAGAAATATGTAAATGATGAATTATACGAGGAAGGTGCTACAGGTATAATGTATACACAAACTACCATTTTCCTATGCAAGTTATCGGAACTATGTATGTGACAAGACCATCGTTGTGTGAGAAATGGAAACTGAATGTTACTATTAACATGAAAATAAAAATATTTGAGAGTCGTAATGTGAAACACTGTGGGAACATGGGCAATATTCAGAATTTCAAGTAGTGTATAACTACTAAACATAATTTGTGATGATAAAGGAATGGAAACTTATAAGTAAAATTTCAAGGACAGATAATTTTGTAGTATTCTGAGCAAAGGTGACAGTTAAGTATAATTTCAAGCACGGATAATTTTGTAGTATTCTGAGCAAAAATGACTGTCATCTCTCTCTCTTTACCGTAACTACAAAATTAAAGGCTTTCAGTAAGATTCTCAACCAGTGCAATTTGATCCGGTAGTTTCCAAGACCAAGGAAGAGACCTCAAACAATACAAAACAATCTGACACCTTTACCAAAAAACCTTGGCCCTGGACCTGGTGATGCTCAAAACAGCCAATGTAAGTTTAAAAGAGCAGGACGCAATAGTCAGATGACTTACATCAGTCAAACTATTCGAGGATAATCAAAAGTCAACCAGCTTACCTGCCAACCCAAGGTACGCAATACCAACTTGAAGTACTATCAACTTCAACTAAAATATCTAAGTCGGTGGAATCTCTTTGTCTCATTTTCAAATCCAACTAGCGAGAGGCCTAAACCTGTATACCTGGACCTGAGAAAATAGCTAAGGGGAACCCCGAATCTATAACCCTGGCCTTGGACACGTGAACGACACACACACTCGTCCTTGTTGAAGGTGTGGGTTTCACTGAATGCAAACCTGGACCTGAAACATGACACCTAACCACAGCTGAAGGACTATGGGAAGAACAAGACATCACAATTCTGGGAGTGGGTTGAAATGAATAAAGAAATAAGCTTTTGTTTTATCCCCCTCTTGAAACAACTAGAAAGAAACAGAAATAAAAGAAAATATCAGAGTGTGCTAAAACAGGCAAACATCTAAGAGATGAGAAAGAGGTTGTAAGAAAGTGCCGTCGTGACTCCAATTACAATAATTACTGTAACATTATCAGCCTGCAACACATGCCAATAACTAAGCAACACAACAGTACCATTACAACTCTAAGAAAATATCTTTTGTCTTAAACGTACATATGCAGAGAATGTTAAAAATAAATCTTATATTTCACAAAGTCCTTACTAATCATATCAACAAATGTGTTATTTTCGAATCTATGAATATGTAAGCCTAAAGAAGTTTGCATCTGACCACAAAGAACCAAACACGTATCATTGTATAATCTCTCTAAGGCCAATCAATGTATGTCTTTAAGGCCAATGTATGTATCTGTTTATATTAGGGATAGGAGGAATGTCAACCCTTACATTAATATGTAAGGGTTAAACACAGTTCAGCATACATGTTGGGAATAATAAAAGGGTTCTTAAAGAGTAACAGAAGAGAACAAACAAAAGGATCTTTTATATATTTTAGATTTAATCAAAGAGACAACAATAAGAAATTATGCATAAATGAGATCTAATAAAAAGGAGTCACTGGTAATTAAAATTTAAAGAGGGTTCATCATCCAATAAAGGGTCAACCTCCTCATAAGTTTTTTTCTAAAAGTTCAGTGATGAAGACCTGTGAAGCTATGCAATATCATACTCTTAAACATGTCCTCTTTAGATTCTTCACCTTGTGCCCAGTACAAAACAGTGTATGCTGTTTGATGAAATCCAGAGAAAGACAGGAACCATTATCAGGCAGAATTTGGATGCTTCCACTGCTTCCAATGCCTACAGGTATGCAGTACGATTCTACCCTCCCTGAACTGTGATCCCAAGACAATGAATGAACCAATCTATTGTAACAATGATCCCAGCAGCGACTTACTTAGGATTCAATAAAAGATTCAATAAAAGGACATCAATGTAACATAAAAAAAAAAAAAATATGTAGGTTTGAGTATGAAAATTCTTATGGAAGCAGCAGTGTTCCTTAAAACCCTCACTTACGTGATGAACTTGAGGACAGGTTTTGTTAAAACCTTTGAGCTTAAATATTTGAAAACTATATTTCATTGAACTATCTTGCCATTTATTTATTTCATATCAGAGTTTTGCTTTATTTGCATTCAATATCATTAGTATCTAAAATTTCCCTTTCATCTATTTTCAATTTATGCATGGACAAAAATTTCCATCTTGATTTGAATGTGGTCCCTTTACCTGAGCTTGAAATATCAATTTCAGAAAAAATAAGTACAGTTTCCTTCAGCAGTCCCAAAATACAAGCGTTTTTTTGTCTTCATACAATACAAAATAAGTACTTCACAGTCATGTTAATTTCAGATTCAAAATTTACACTCCTCATAGCCTTTTCCATAAGAGATAATAATTCAATTTTGTGAAGATGCTATCTAAAAGACAACTTTTTTCATGAATTCATAGAAAAATATATCAGATACCCACACCTTACTAAAATTACCCCTAAGAATTTAATCAGTCAGTCAGACCAGTCAAAGTTTTCAGTCTGAGGTTAAGAATTATGGGAATTTCTACATTTTGAATGTAAGAAACCAGACATGAGGTCAGATTATGTTGTTTATCATGCCCTATATTTCCCTTTCATCTTCCAACCCCAGTCCTCTTTTTCTAAAGATAACAATTACACAACTTCTCACTTAAAAGTTCTGAAATGCTGCATAGAAGTATCTTATTCCCTGTCAGTCTTATTACAACTGCACTTCTGAATTAAATATATTCTCCTAACATGCATCTAATCCCAAATTTTCTCTTTCAGAACATGTCAACAAACTTTTTTTCCCATATGTTTAAATTTTCCCATTTTCTAATCAAAATCCAAAATTTTTGAGGCATAAATGTAGGTACAACATCAACATCCAACAACCCAACATCAATAATAATAAAAAAACTGCAATAACAAAAATTACATGAAACATTTAAGGAATGATATCCCATGCTTACTGCTTAAACTTTAATGTAAGACTTTACAAAATTTTAAGTTTTACTGTTACTAAAGTTACAAAAATTTTAATTTTACTATTACTGAAGTTAATCCCTCAGCAGACTATCAATTATAGGGTGACAAGAAGTGCATCTAATGGAGCATATGTGTCCCCTGCAGTGCGACATAACTAATAGAATGAAATAAGAATTGGTGGAAATAAAACTTTGAAAAATATCAAAAGGTCTTAAGATCCAAGGTCCAAGGTGAATTTTTTTCAAGTAAAAAGCATAAAACAGTTTTGTAAAATGCGATTCAGTTCTTTAGATGCTAGAAAACAAATAAAAAAAAGTATATGATTGAAGCAACTGCCTTGAACCATAAGGTTAACATAAAACCCCTTCACTAAACTAAGGTGTAATTCTTGAAGATGGACAGATGAATGAGAATGGAAGAATCAATGCAGTTGCCAAAATGAAGTATAAGTATATGTAAGGGATATGCATCTGTTACTCGTTCCTATGACATGATTCAAATGTTTTTACATGCTGCATTCTATCCTAAACATACAGTGTTAACCCCAAAACCATGTTGATGGGAGACAAATTCCATTATATTGGCAAATATTGACTAAAACATTAAATATTATGAAGCTTTCATAGATTTGCTTGATTTCTAGATATTTAACAGTTTTACATTACTTAACCACACATTTTCCTAGATCTTCATAACCCTCTCAACTTTCACCTAATTCAGTAATATAGAATAAAAAAAATAATACTACAAACCTCACTCCACCAGTCTAGAATTACTCCAGAGAAGTTTGAATATGCCTCTAAACTGATACCGACAATATATTCATTGTCTGAAAATTAAAGTCTAATTGCTGAGAGTGCAGTTTAGTTTCCTATTGCTACTGGCTTTGGATATTGACGATTTTGTTCTGCAAAGCTAGTGCATTGTTTGGGGAATACATTAATAGTTGTGGAGCAAGATCTAGAGCATTACATTTTATCAAACAATATCAAATGAGGCAATGGTTGAGAGGACTGCGTCTATCAGGGAATATGTGGGGTTAATTAATGTAAAAGTAGGTACTACACATAAAGTACCAACAAAACCTATCGAGAGCTTCGCTTGGTAATCGTAGTCACAGTAGAAATATACAACATTAAATATCTCTGCTCTTGAGCAACACATGACTTCATGCTTTCATCGACCATACCTAACACTTAAACAGGGGGAATGTGGCTCCCTGGACACGCAAGAACCAAGCCTAACTTACCTAAGGGGCCCCGATGGTTATAATATACAAGACAACTAAGATATCATGTTTAGTCAAACTAATCACCCTTATCTAACCCTTGCATTGTGCTAAGAACTGGGGCCTATGAGTAAAAAACAATTCTGAACATTTCTGACAATACTGAGCAAGTTTTGGCATCGAATGCTGGGGCTCTTTTGCTCACCCAACCCGTACGTTGGTGTAGAACCCGCACCCTTGGGTTTGAGCTTCCCTGGCGCCCCCCCAACTCAAGGTAACCTAATATGAGATATCTGGTATCACAGATTTAAGAACTAGTCCTTATGGCAATATACTACATGTCTTGTGGTTTCAAACCTTTTGTGCGGGAGACCGAAGTACTGGGGATCACTATTTCCTGAAACTTATTCTATCAATCTTAACTGATTTCTTTAACAAACTTAAAAATCATCTAGGTATTAGACCCAATACCTTACTGTATCCAGTCAGTTACTAATGATCCTCATCATATAAAGATTAACGAATACTTACAATCATTACTCACTCAGGCTGACGAACTCTGCCTACCCACTAATACATGAGGTTACACAATACTTTAAGAAACCAGGAATCACCAAATTCCCACAAACTTACCTTAAACGTTAATTGGACACAATTAGCTAGACTTTCTTTGTCTCTCCCTTGATATTAATCCACATTCTTCCGATCCCCAGGGAGGAGCACATGATGCCATGCTTCTTGTCAGCCTCTCCACAATATGTAAACATTGTTTGAGTTCGACAACCGCTTGAAAGTTGGAAATTATGCATCTCATATATAAATAAGTGCTACATATATCCTTATTTTCGTATGTTTAAACCACAATTAATACAACAAAAAATATATGTATAAAAGAACTGATTCGAACTAGCATCAAAAGAGAAAAGGGTTCATTTATGGGAAAACGAATAAGACTACAGTTACTGGTCACACTATACTCTTTTTTCTCTGCAAATTAAAATAAGTAATTGTTGTTCTTTGTAGATCAACTACAGATACTCAAAAGATAAAGTCAGCAACAAAAACCTCACATTGCGTCTGTTAAGCAATCTTGTGCAAGTGGAGTTCCCAAAGGAAGGAATTTCAAGCATCGCATAGTTGCCCATCATAATTCAGTAAAAAGAATAGTAGTAGAAGAATAATTAGAAAGACATGCTAATCTCACTATTACATGGTTAAGTCGCCGATAAAGACTGAATTTGAAGCTCCTGGTGCGAAGCGGCCATATTGTCTCCTTTTAATATTCTGAAGTTTCATACTTTGTAGATTTGTGTACATAGTTATCACACATGTACACATTTCACCGTTAAAAGACCTAAAACTCATGTGATATAATCATAGGGTAGAGGGATCTATAACAGAAGGAATGCTTGTGATTGGCTTTTCTCCCACCTACCATAATATTCTTGAACAGAAATTAAAATTTGGAGGAGTTGGTTCTTCTTTGCTGGGAGTGGTTGGTTGATTATGTCGATATATTCCACCTGGGGAACGGTGGTGCCAACAAAATTTAGTTCTCCAAAAGTCATTTGGGATGTCACCTGGCACTTTTCTGTGTGACTGACCTACCTGGCTTTCTTGATAAATGTGATATTCTGTCACAAGGATGAATAAGGCAGCTCTTCAAATTCTAAAGAGAAACCTTTCTCTTTTTTGGTATTCATATAGACTATACTCTGAAACAAAACTCTATAGCTTTTACATTTGATGAAACGCCTTTACTCATATCATTTTAACTCATTCTTCTTTATGTTTCTCTTATGAGTCTTTGCCACAATCAGATTTGGCTGGGTATAACATGCAAAAGAATCCTACCCATTTTGGATACCAGTCATTAAATCTTCAAGTGATAATAAAACTCAAAACACTTACTCAAAAATTTTATAGCATGAATCTAGATATTACATAAATAATTCAGATGCTATGGCTTTACCAGAAAAAAATTGCATTCAAAAAGAGGAAGCTTTCTTAGCAAGTCCACACAAATATGAGTGTACTGAGCAGGGAAGTGAAAACAATAAAAAAGAAAATGGTAAAAGTAGGAACATTAGGTAGCCGAGAGTGGGATTGTGGCCACTGCTAATAATAAATGACCAAAACAAAATATGAAAATTTTCTAAGCTTCCATATTGTGCTGTATTAAATCTATTCATCTGTTTAAAACTTCTCAATCAGTATATCTGATAGAGGCATTCAGTTAGGGACTGATCCAATGTTGAAAAGAAAGATCCTTCAAGATGAAACCAACAAATGGTGGCAGAGTTCTTATTTCAATGACTAGGAGATGACTGATATCCTCAACTGAATGCTTACAATTACAGGATTATTCAAAAATTGTATTAAAAAGATTATTCCTAAGGATTGGGGAAAAAGAATACAACTCACATATCCCCTGCATATCACTGAAGGCACCTAAGAGAGGTTACAAATCCTCCAGTCCCATATCTCCACTTTCTAAAAGCAGGAACAGAAAAAGGAGCAAAGAGGAATTTTTCTCAACACTCAGTTCCATATGCTTTCTTGCTACGGCAGGAGAGATATGCATACATATAAAAATAAAAAGAAGTCAGAGAGACCAGAGTCTAGTGCACATTCTTGGTTCACAGAATGTAAAAGTATCAGCTAAAAATGTTCTTTATATATAGCATCAAGAGACATGTATCATTCTAAAAGGAAGCAATGCTACAATACTAGACTATATAATTAGTGGCCTTCTGATATGAAAATACACCTCTGTCTATTGATATGTGACCATAGAGTACAGATAATTACCTAAAATACTACATAATGTATAGCAAAAAATTTTATACTTCAGTTCACGTATGAATGTACAACTATCAGTTATACAAGTATACCAATGCCATTCCGTCTAAATACTATCAGATATATGATCTATTATATTCCAGTGCTTATGCTAGGAATTTTACATTACCATAATTCATAGACTCACAGTGTGATAATCACTAAGACATTAAGGTACATACATGTTGCCAACTTGTGCCAGCATGACAAAAAAAGACATTAGATCACATGAACAAATGTAACATTTGGAACAAGGGCCTTTGTCACTAGTCATCAAAACACATTATAATGCATAAACTTGTTCTTCCCTATAAACTCACGTTATATTTCCTAATTTTCTTGATTTCAACATACAATACACCTAATGCTTATCTTCTTTGGCAGATATCACACAATACTTTATGATACTTTTCTTCTTTTACAGGTCACACCAAACTCTCTGAAGTTCTTCCTTGATTGGAGACACTCTTGTTTAAGGATTTCCTGTCATCTGTTTTGGACCCTTTGTTTTCTTCCTCACCTTGGCAACGTTTCTTCTGGGCATCAAAGGCAGCCCTCTGCATGATAGCTGCTGCTAATGCCACTTGGGAAATCTGGAATTTAATTATCAAAATCACATCAGAGAAAGTTAATTCACAATTAGCTCAGGCATTTTACAAAGTGCATGTTAAGAATTCACCACTAATACAATTAATTAAGCCCTTCTGAGATGTTCCCTGACCTACTTGTGTGAGAACTAAAGGAAACTAATCATTTCCATAAAGGAGGCTCGTAGATAATGTCTGCGACATACTTTAAGTTACATAACTAGAATTTCCTTGAAAGATAAGACATGGCTTCCAGTTGCTGTTAAGAAGGCATAGATATTTCAGGTGATGTTGGAAAGTTCCAGCTTATATAATCAAAACTTTAAACTGACTGAGATTATGCTCTCAACCCCAGTAATGAGCAACTAGTTTGCTGCAAACCATTTTCTCTAAACTATTTTACTCTACATATCTATTCATGTCATCATTTTGAAAGGTTACTTCTTATCTTATCCATTGTAATACTATTCACTGTTGTATCAATGTCCTTTAGAACTTATACCAAAGTTAAGGTGGGAAAAAATGAGATAGAGGGCATGTATATGATACAGGTGTTAGCATGGAGAAATCATTTTGAAAGGTTACTTTTTATGTTATCCATTGTAATACTATTCACTGTTGTACCAATGTCCTTAGAACTTATACTAAAGTTAAGGTGGAAAAGAATGAGAGAGAGGGCATGTATATGATACAGGTGTTAGCATGGAGAAAAGCAAAAAGACAAATGAAGACCACAGTTCCCAGAAATGCATAAGTAACCCTCTAATTGAACAGGCTATTGACAATATTGAAAATGACATGAAAAATCTTGCAAGTAATACCTGAGAAAACGACTGTGATTTGAGAGTCCTTTCCAAAGGATGTACCACTTCCTGTGTCTTTTCTCGTTTTATACGATTTTGAGTAAGCCCTTCATCATCATTTAAAACCTGTGGCACGTGATGCATTATGGAGGACCACAAGCTAGTGTCATGTAAGCAATCACCAATGTTGGAAAGGGATTTTGGTCTCTTGCAATGCTGGGTTGGTTGATGGGATGGTATGAGCGGAACCTCCTCATGATGACAGCCACTAATCTGAGCATAACTGCTTAGACCAGCAGTCAAAACTGAAGGATGCTGAGTCTCATGGGCTGTTGTGATAAAATTGCTGATGGCTGGGCACTGTTTTGTACGCTCCTCTAGCTGGTTTGGCAGAAAAAATAAACAAGATGACCTCAGTGCACAAGTAAAATTGATTCATATCAGTTACTTTTGGAAACATAAGATGAAAATATTCAGGGGAATCACATTTAAATATCTTTAAAACAGTTAATGATATATAATTTTTCCCCTGAACACCTAAACTGTGCAATTTCTTCCTCTTTTTATCTTTCAATCTTCCTATAACCTTTAATACTAGACAACCTACTTAAAAAGAAAACAAAACAGAGTATCACACCTGCAATTTGGATTTGAAAGCCTTAAGCTGCTCCTCCTGTAGAGTTGGGTTTGTTCCCTCTGAGAAACTTTTACATTTAGAAAGAGCTGCAGATTCTCTCTGCACATCAATCACTGGTCCTCTACATCGCATCAACAGTTGCTGAACTACATCTGGTAAATCTACAGACTTTTTGGACTGCTGCAATTGCTGAAGCAGGTCCATCACATGCTGCAGGTTTGGCTTATTGCTTTGCTGTTTACTGGCATCTTGATAAGGTGATCTGAGACTAGTGCAGTTATCTTCAAGTCCAATTCGAGGTTGATGCTTGAAAAAAATGGGACTTCAGAATCATAGGCGTGGACAAGTCATTTAAAAATTCTAACTAAAAAACATTGAAAAAATTACACTGCAAAAATCTTTAGCATAATATGAGTCAAAACACATATGATATTTGCTTTAAGTATCAGTACAGCACTTGACAACTTTAAATATCAAAAAATTACACTTTTTATAAATATCAAGATCTTATAAAGCAAATCAAGAAGAATAGTTTCTGGACATGAGACTAACCCATTAAGGCCAAGTGCAAAGTTACAGAAGCTATATCTACAATATCCTGGGGACAGGGGAGAAAGAATAGTTCCCATGTGTTCCCTGTGAGCTGTAGAAGGTGACTAAAAGGGGTGGGAGTGGGGGCCTTGAAATCCTCCCCTCCTATTTAACTTTTCCAAAAAAGGAAAAGAGAAGGGGGCCAAGAGAAGATTTTTCCCTCTAAGGCTCAGTCATCTGTTCCTGATACTACCTTGCTAATGTGGGAAATGGCACATATGAATAGAAAAAAATCCTCAGTAATACAGGCTGGAATATGTGCTCAATCTTAAATACATACACAGTAATATCATGAAATATTCACATACCTATATGAACTTGGTTTTAAGTGGAAGCCCCATAAAAAGAGGTTCCTAGGATAAGGGTACGTTAGTATCTAACATGCTTTGCAATCTTGGGAAGTATGTGAAAGTTTCTTAAGCGTTGGTATTGGTATACATTCACTTTATCTATAAAATAAAACAGGTTAATGAGAATGTTCTCAACAACATTCTTTCATCAATTTTTCAAAATTTATCATTAATCATCTATCAGAAATTTGTGTTTTGAGTTATATACTAATAAGTACTGGTACATATGGTTAATCAAGGAAAAATCTTATAAATATACTATTGAGAACTCAAAGACATGAATGTCAAAGAGGTAAGTGCATGTTTGATACGATGAAGCCAAACATTTAAAGATATTTTAGAAAATAATGATTTTCAAAAGTCTTTGTGATCCTCCTTTGAAATAATGAGGGTATATTTCCTGACATATGAATGGCCACATCTGAAGTCATCTGCCCTATGGAGGCAACTTACGCAGCTAAAAAGAAACATTAATCTTACTTGAAATTTCTGCCTCACTGTGGACTAATAGTAATTGAAATTAAGCTCTTTCTCATAAGAGTCTCAGTTTATCTTCCTATTGGTAATGATGTTTTACTTTCAACAAGCTTTTATTTTGAAATTCCTAAAGGAAGACCGGACGACTGGAAAAAAATGACAGTTACCTTTAGATGCGGCCACCCACACCTCCAGGAAAATATTCTCTCCTTATGTCAGAGGTTTTTCCCTGTCTGGTGGAGGGCCACATCCAAAGCTGCAGGCATAAGTCTGCAAGGGTTAACTGGGATTTGGCAGGTCATCCACTTACACATTTGATACCCTGGAGGAAAAATTAAGTATTACAGGTATCAAAGGGAAGGTAATTCCCTAAATCATAAACCTTAAAGACAATAAAGCCTTTATTAGTATTTCATATTGTTACCAAAACTTTACATTTGAGTGTTTGTGTTAGGACGGATATGGAATTAAGTAGAAGACACTTACCACTAAAACTCCAAGAGAGAAAAAAATAATGTATCAGAGAAACATGAAGTATAAATAACTGGAATCCATAATGTAGGAAGCTGCTAGCTTCCATGAGATACACAGCAATAAGTAAAAAATATGAGTATCATATCAACAATAAATACTATTCTTGTGTCTGTCATTTAATCTATATCAAACGAGCAGAAACGACCATGGATTGAATTTCCCCCTATATTATGTGTTACTTTGGTCATTATTTCTAAATCATAATATTTCCTATTATGCATGACTGTACAATAGTGATCCAAGTAAAACTTAATTCTCAGCAACTCAGATCATGCCTCAATAAAAATCTGGTTCCCCTGATAAATCACTGATGAACAAAAAAAATCATCTGAAGCCTTAACTACTTTACGTTCAAGCATAGAAGCTTTAGGACCACGAAAAGCATTATCACAATCTATCTAGTTGGGGTAAGATTGGTACTGGTTGTGTAATAAGTACTAGTTACCTCAGTATTCTTTACATTCCAGCATTTCTTAGCACTTTCCCATGAAGAAAAAGAACATGTGAATATGTGTATATATATGTTCAAGCATAAATATGTAAATACAGTGAGTGTAAATAGTAACCAAAAATAATGATCAGGGACATTTAGTGAAATTGTGTAATGAGGCTCACCCCACTGTGCCTCTCCCCTCTACTCCCTTCCTCTGCTGTCTCCATTGGACAGCTTCAGTATACCACAAGCTGATAATAATTGTTAGCTCATTTTTTTACCGGAATCTTTCATATATACATGTATTTCTCTCATGAATAGTTATAAGTGGAATCACTTTACTAATAGGGCTTCCCTCCTATTCCTAATCTTCCATCTTCCTCCACCATTCCCCCATCTTTCATCTGCCATCCCACCACTGTATTATATAATGGGCATATAAGTTATGGTAGCTCACTTGTTTGTACATATTCTTGACTTTTACTTGTATTTCTTCCATTATGGAATGGGGAAACAGAAAATTTAATAGTACCATTGCTGTGCTTGGTCTATTTCTGCATACCCTCCAGTCTAGGGTTTTTCAGATAAAATAAAAATCACAAAAGGATTTATCCTTACGAATGAATTCAACACATTGCTGAAAGACACAAATTATCAAAAATGGAAAACAATACTTCATGAGAACCTATAATACCTTTCAGTTTCTGAAGCAGTATGATATTTTGTTAGCCTGTTTTTAACACTTAACTGTCACCATAAAGCCCAAACAAAATATCTTAAAATTCATCATCATCATATTCCTCTTAATCACTACTTTTCATCAAAACTACATAGTTTTTCTTCCCATGGCACTGCATGTTTTATGTTTGTGACTGCCGACTGAAATTTCCTTCAGCTATTAGAGAAGTATATTTTTCCCTGAATCTGCATGATTCATGTGCAAGAATATTTTGAAAAAAAAGCCAAAATTCTTGTAAAACCTATGAAATTCACAAAGCTTATCAAAGTGGAAGGATGAAAGATGGTTGTAAAACTCACCCCTATAGCATCATCCCTGGCTTCATCTTCAAATTTGCCCTTCACCACACTGGCTCGCAAATCACCATTTCTCACGCCCTCGACATGGCCTGATATCAACTCTGTTGTTTGAAGGGGATCTGGAGGACTTTTCAGTGAGCCAGTATGTGAAGGGCCTTGCAATGTGTCTGTATGGACAGATGTCTTGTGTTTCCTGGCCTTCTGAGGACTGGGAATGGTACATAAGTAATGAAAATTATATCTTAAATGGCTATGGAAATGCTATTTCATTTTACTGTATTCTCTATCATCAGCTACATCAATAAGTCACCAAGGCAAATATATCTATATAAGAGATAGGAAGAAAAATATCAGTTTCTAAAAAAATGATAAATTTCTAATGGATTTATAGTTAACAAAAGGAAACTTACTAACACAAGTGATTGTTGTCCACTAATCTAGTTTTGTCAGCTATAATCAGCGTGCACCAAGTTTCGTATTTTAAAATTCATTCATTATATTAACATGGAATAATATGAAATATGACCCAGTGACAAAAACTCTAATGAAATTAACTGAAAAACTGTGCTATAAGGAAAACTTTATTGGAGCAATAGAGTAAATTATGAGGGAATGAAAATTCTTTATAGTTCAAAATATTTGTCAACATATTGACATGGTTAAATCATTACAGTTATGAATCATCTGATTTCTAACAGTAGGATGATTATGCTGTTGAAACCAGCAATAGTAATAAAACAGCAAATGAAAATGTGGTTAGCAAAACTGATTCAGACTTAGAACTTACCAATGAAAATCATTAATATGGTCAGAAAAGATAAGATGCTGTTAAGACTACAAGATAGGGAATATACAAATACCAAGCAACGTTACTAAACATGACATTCAAAAATATAAAGGACAGAAAGGACACTTTACAATTATTTTCATGAAGGACTTGACATTAAAAACTGCATTATTTTGTCATAAAATATGAAAGTTAAGTTTAGTTACGGCAGAAGTCAAGCCTGTTATCCATCTGTTGACGGTACATTGTTATGAACTATTACCAACAGAGAAAACATTGACAAAAGATCAATGATTTCAAAAATCCATGCAGTGTGGTATATCAAAATACATCTTATGGGCAATACACAGATAACTGTCAATACAGTATACACCAATGCAATACATAAAACTGTCTCCTTATCACCATCTCACCTAGCTTTGGTCTGAGGACATGTGGGTGGGGTAAGTTTCACTGCCCTGCCCCATGTTACACCTTCTATGGCCTGCCAGTTCACACCTTCACCTGATATTAGTTGACTCACTACTGAGTCACTCCTGCTTTCACCATCTGAGTCACTGGTTGAAGAGCAACAGTAATTTAACTGAATGCAAGTCCAAAGAGTGCATATGAACTCATAATTTCATTTGCGCATGGCTAAAGTCTGTTGCCTGTTTATCATCATATAAATACAGACTTAGAGAGGTGCTGTTGGAAGTATCACAACAATCCTCATTAATTTCAGACGTGTGTAGTCATTCTACCACTGGGAGGATAAAGGAACTTTGACATTTCTTTCAATGCCTCAAATATATCAACCTTAGTAATGACATCTATGACCTGGCTGACTATCACTCTTAGACATAAAATTACAGCTCTGTCTCAGCCTACAACAGTATAATCAACATTTGGCTCAAACAATACACATAAAATAAACACTTCAATATTCATAAACATGTAAAATAAAACAGCATCAGAGTAGTAATGAAAAGGAGGCAATAAGGCCAATTAGTTAATAAAGAAATAGTAGTCTCTTTATTTTTCTTAATACTTATGACCACTGAGTGCAAACTGTAATATTAAGCAGATATATGTACAGTACATTGTATACATAGTACTCAGTATGTGCTGTATACTGCGCATGCAGTGCATATCTCCCTTCAGATAATCTTGTACCATTCCAACAGAAACAATATTGATGGGCAACTGTGCTAGTTGGTGAACTATGGATGCAGTACCTGTACTCAATATATATCAAGTTAGGTAATCATTAGTGAAACACTGAGCTTAACTGCCTCTGATAAAGAAGTATACTACCCTTTGGTTCTGGAAGAAAATTTTCAATCTTAATGTTTGATAATTCCCATTCATACAAAAAACTGTAGAGTTCTACTGGCTGTAAACCTTTCACAATATACAGTAATGATACTCTTAATTATTTAGTCCACTAATTAACCAATATAAGCAAGCTGAGGTTGGAGGCCCCAAGCTTAAACCATCTACTGAGTGTTCACATAAAACAGAAAAACAAATTTTAACCTGTTAGACTTTGATGATCGATTCTGACTAGAACTGCTCTGGCCAGCTGTGGTGGTACGAGTTTCCTTGGATTTCCTGTGCTTCTTCCATGGTCGCCCAACCAAAGCTTCCCACACTAATTCACCAACCTGCCTCCCAAAGATATCACGAAATGCAGCATGTAAACAAATACATTAGCAAGTGGTAAAGATGAGGAAGTACACAAATATCATAATACAAACTTCAAATGTCCTGGGGTACCATTCACAAAAAGCACCAAAAGTTTCCTTTTACTGTTAAAGTATACTTTCTCTGAATGGATGAGTTACTCCCAAGAATGCCTGCACAAATCAGGATGAACGTGAATGAGAATATAGGAAGACCATCTTCACCGATCCTATCACAAAGAAGAAAAATCATATGTTCTCATATATCTTATACTTCTGAAAATTATTACAAGAACTTTTATATAGACACTATAATACACCATTGTAGTGTGCAGCAGAAACAGAATAATCACAAAACTCACACCTATTAGGTACACTTGAAATAAACAATTGGAGTGATCTTAAGTGACAGTTATGGAAAGACTTGACATTTTGGACAAACCAAAGCAGATGATAAATATTACGACAAAGAATATTCATTAAACTGAAAGTAATGCCTAATTTCATTATTTCTGCATAATGCTACCATCTCTATCATAATCCTTATGAGTAAAATTACTTGAGAGGTTGTCACTTTAATATAACTGAAAAAAAAAGCGTTAAGTGTACATCTGATGAAATCAAACTTATATAAAGCTGAAGCAACAGAAAGAATCAGTGATAACCGAATTTCTCAGAGCAGCATATGGTAAAGTGGTGACAGCAGAATAAGTGGATAAGGCATTGAATGAATCTGAAATGACAGAATGTGTGTATGACAATTTTTAACTTAATTCTTTTTTTCTTTAAGTGGATGTCTTCATCTATGCCAGCCAGCAGCAGACTTTACAGGTATTTCTGAAAGTAGTTATCCCCATCCAAAAAAATTTCATGATTCTTTTTACAGGAAGGTAGAGAACCATAAAACATCTTAATGTTTAAAGTTCAACTTAAATGCAACACTCACTTTTTTCTTCATGTCGAATCCAAGGAATATGAAGGCTCCCTGTAGACCATTGAGAACAGTGAATGGGTACCAAAATTCAGGGATGTCTGAAAAGGCTGCCACAAAGCCTAACACCCAGGTAATACCCTGGATCAATCCAAGCTTCAAATACAGCACCAAACGCACCCGCTCCTTCTTGTTCCTTCGACCCTTTAGACAGTTTCCCAAGATTATTTCAGAAAGTTTGTTATGGCCAAATTGCTAAAAACATAACCAACTAAGAATGTTAAGTTGTTGGCAACAATGCAAGAACATGAAAAAAAGGAAAATATGAAGCAAGAGACAAGCTGGAGAGATAGAGAGAATACCTACAAGGCATGGTTAGTGCATGGTACTCATGACATAGAAATAAAGAAAAAGAAAGGAGAGAAATTACAGAATAGAAAAGGAAAAAAATGATAATAAAACTATCTGTAAAGATTAATCCTAAATATCAATACGATTATATCAATGTAACATTAATATCTACATTTGTATATAACTTTTGAATGAAAAAAGTATGGTCAACAAAACTCAATAAACTGAAAAAAAAATTTTCATTAACTGGAGATTTGTCAAAAAAAATTTTTGGACTTTTGGACTTTCTAGATAACAGTGTTGATCTTTCACTTGTGCTGAAGAACTAAGCAGCCACTAATTAAATTTTACAAAAAAAAACATGTGACTGCAGACACTATAAGACCTACCTGTGCAGCATGCTTGAGAGCACCATTCTTGTGCATTTTCTCATACTTCAATGTTTTGGCTACCTTTGGTTCATGTTCTCCCTTAACACTTTGGGACCGGGTATTTGCATACTTTGCAGCTTTAACCTGCTTGTAGATTCCACAAGAAGTCACCAGGAAGAGGACAGTGTTTTCCAGGATGATAGCTCCAACAGGAAGGAGAAAAAACATAGCTAAGCCATACTGATTATTAATCCAACACAGTTGTTTTCCGTAATCAGGCTTGTATTCTGGCAGGATGTCAGTATAGTTGAAGATCAGTGATAAGGTAACAACAAGTGTGGGTATACTCCAGGCATATATGGAATAGAAAATGTAGTTTCGACGACCATCTGATTCACCCCTGTAAACATGACCAGTAAAAGTACGGCATACATCCACACTCATTATATTCATCCAACAGAAGGAAGCTAACCAAAAGAAGTGAAGAGCAACTGAGAGGAACACACAAAGCCCATAGTTATATGTTGCTTTCATTCCTGTTAGGAAGATCAGATGCGCAATGAAGAGGCAACAGCTGAGAGAGAAAAGGTTCTTTCCTGGCAAGTTCCTGAAACGTGGCACAAGGACGTATATGATTATGTGCAATCCAAGACAGGTCAAGGATGTGACTAAGACTATCAGAGTTAGCAGTTTATGGGACATTGTAAGTGCAGCCGTATAGTATTGGTGATCATTGCAGATTAATATTTCTCCTCCTGTGAGCATTTCAAATTCACCATTCTTATACACCTTTTTGGTGACATTAACAAAAACAGAGCCATCAGGTCGAGGAATATATTCACTTTCAAAAAGCTTTAGCTTTGGACATGAATGATCAAGCAACGTAGAGTTTTCTGAAGGATGGTAAAGTGCTGAGTCTCTAACACATAACCCATTTTCTAATTTATAGAGCTGCCCACAATAAATCCTCTTGCAGGTTATGTGAATAGGGTCCCATAATTCATTAATACTTTTACATTTGTCACCCTTAAAGTCCATTAGCACCGAGAAGCATGGAAGAAAGTTAGGTCCTTTTGCTTTTTGAATATGTTTTTTTATATTGGGACTGATGCACTCCAAGCCACTGGAGGAGGTGTTGACAAAATTGCACCTGGCACAGTGTGGGTTTTTGTAGATAGTCATCAGGTTGTTAGAATCAGTGTACTGCACAACCTTAGAATATCGGCGGCACTTCTCTACATCCAAATGATAAGGCCAAGCAGGATCACAGT
>JAUTXX010439068.1:0-12771 GCA_032273605.1 Panulirus laevicauda
CCACACCATTATGTGTAACATGGCCACACCATCATGTATAACATTGCCACACCATCATGTGTAACATAGCCAGACCATCATGTGTAACATGGCCACACCAACGCCACATATCAAGTGCACCGAGGCTTGACAGACAGAGGTCACATCACCCGCCTAACTAGGCTAAGTGACGCAAGTTTTACATTGCCTGATTGGTGAGTTCCCGTTTGAGACTGAGTTGCTGGGCAGGAGACAGGCTGTCCTTGGTTTCCAATTACCCAGGCAAAGACGTGGTGGTAAGCTTTTTTTCCTCTAAGTAACTCCTGACAAAACCTCATTTGAAAATCAAGATAACAGTGATCAGTGCATAGAAGAAAAAAAAAAAAACTATTTTCAAACTATATCTCTGGAAATATTCTCCAAAACTCAGTGACTGATCAGTTAATAAATCGACTTCTAATAAGTTAAAAGGTGGCAATAGAAATTCTCCAAGCTTCATGTTATCTTAGGCTATGATATAATAATATATTGTACATATATTTTTCATTAAAAAGTTATCTCTGTGATTGGAATGGTATTGTTAGCTAAGAATTAATCATACGCTGTCCCTGATGTGAGAAAGATTGCCTTTTCTCTGGATACCTTCTATAGGAAGCCTTGTTTCGCTAGTTCCTAACCTCCAGCGATCTTAGAAGACTCGTATAAAATCGTTCGATAATTATTTATGAGATTATCCGTCCACAATTATCTATAGCTATATTCCACCATGCTTACTTCATCCTGGGTTTAAAGGTTATGGTTAGGTATAAGTTTGCTACCGTCTCTCTCTCTCTCACCGAGAACTGTCGACATGGGTTCCACGTAAACTCGCTCGAGCAAACTTAAAAGCCACTAGACCAACATGACTCGAAGTGGCTGCTGCTAAAGGCAGCGTAAAACATACGAAGTGAGGACGGGTCTTGGAGGAGGTCATCTTTCTCTCTCTTATTTGATTAATACAGAAAGGAAACAAAAATATATAGTAATTTTCCATGATCTTTTTTTTTTTGAGGAAATTTACACAGCGTCTCAAAAGGAGGAGGAATATCTATCCCTTTCCTTAAACCAAATCGTTAAGCTGTGGTTGAATATATCCTCCTTTTATCCATTTTTTGGATTTGGAGGAAATTTACACAGCGTCTCAAAAGGAGGAGGAATATCTATCCCTTTCCTTCAACCAAACCGTTAAGCTGTGGTCGAATATATCCTCCTTTTATCCATTTTTTTTTTGGATTTATGATGGTTGACGACAAGTCGCTGAGGTCGTAGCTATATTTCCCAGCTTAGGTAGGTTTAAGATATGGTGTTTATATGACCAGTCCTGCATGCACTTGGGACACAAGCCTACCTGCCAAGGTGCCTACTTCAATACTATTCTTAAACTAGGCTGTAAAAGGGTTTTACACGTTTTCTTTCGCAAATATTCGCTGAAATAACAAGATGAGGATCAGACCCACAAGCACTTTAGGGTCACTTGGACAGTTTGATTACATGAACGTAATCAAAGGTTATGTTAATCAGTGTTGTAGTGGAGTGAATTCTGATATTCGTTCCTGATCATTCTAGTTCTCATTAATCGTTCAAGAACATACGACGGCCGACCTGTCTGGTCATTTTGTTGTTTTTCTCCAAATAATAATGCAAGACGAACTTACAGTTAGCTCGGTATATTTCAAGAATAATTTGCCAAGCTATTGCTAGTCACATAGTGTCTATCTTATGTCTGCTAAAGATATTCTTCAAAATATAATGTCCACAATATCCTAACTAAAATGGGAGGTCAAAGGAAGGTGAAGTAATTAAGCCTTTACAGAAATAACTAGAATTTACTTACACTTTGTAGGATGGTTAAAAGTGAGGTGACCTACTTTATCCTAGGAAATAAAGGCGTGGCCGCGTATCGACCCCAGACTAGTGGCTTTACGGGGCTGACTGAAAAGCGGTAAATTCAATCTTTAAATTTCTGTAACGCAAATGATATTTCTATCAAGATTTTTACGTACATGTAACAACGAATAATAAAGAGCACTAACCATCACATGAATTCTACCATCCATTTCATGAGAATCTGACGTCACGACTAATAATAAAAAACCATTGCTTTCGCCCCTAGTTTTCAAAAATTTAATTCTACAGATGGCCTGTAACACGATTTTAATTGTCAAAATTGGTTTCCAATTTTGTACGTGTGTTGATACACAAGTTGATTCCATACATAGAGTGAATATTCACTGAAAACGGCATGGAACTCTCGTAACTCAGACATCTCTCATGTAATTTCAGATACTTTCTCTTCACTAGATAAAAATATGGTAGCAAGCGCAGGAAAAATATGGCAGTATACAGAAAGGATATGGCGGCATGTATTTGTAGAATATGGCATAATATGTACATTGCGCTCACAAATTTCGCCTCTGTTGAACAGCAGTGTAAAATAATTTTTTCATAGATATACGGACACAACTAGTTGCATTTATAAGTGGTGATTGGCTGACAAGAATATCTTCTTGTAATTCTTTTATCCACTTAAAACAAATGTATGGATTTTAATATCCAGCTTAAAAACGGATGTGTGGATAAAGATATCATCAAGGTATATTTCGTATATCAGATCCCAAGGCGAAAAATCACTGCAGGAGGTTACAAATTTAAGGCGTTATCACGCTAGCATTTTTTCCGTGTACTCTCTCATTTCTGTCGTCTTTTCTAGCTTAATGCTTTATTTTTCAAACGAAAAATATCATTTTCACTTGAAAACAGTTCCCTATTTTTTTTCAAATCAAAATCTATACTCAGCAATTATTATACATGTATAATGAAAATATTAACAATATGAAACAATTGCACTAAAAAGTCTAAACATTTAATACTATTATGTTACTCTCAAAATTATTTTGTATTTATTATTTTAATTTTGATGTCACTTGTTCGTATGTTAACGTAAATCTTGCGAGTTCCACGGAAATTTCTGTATTTTACTGGATTTTCAATGAATATACAGAAATACAGACATTTTGTAATTTTCGCTATAAATCTACAGGATTTCGCTGAACATTACCCAAAAATTTTCAAGAAATAGTCTTACAAAATAAAACAACCAGAAAATTATATTTCCTAACCTCTTAACAATGTCACAAAACATGAATGAAGATGATGAATAATGCGCTTAAATGTAGTTAGTAAGACTTGTACTGGTTGACTGCATCATTATGTATTACAAGTGAACTTACATATCATAGATGCAAGTAATTATGATTCTTGAGGAGAACGTCGGCCATATTGGCTTGTTCGATTCCATGAGACAGCGGAAATCTGTCAAGTCTGATTAGGATATATAATCATTCCGAATTTTTTTTTTCTTTTCAACTATCGACGGTTCATTTTGAATTGGAGGTATACTGGCTATCCAGAAATATAGCATTTTATAGAAGTTTGTTTTGCACCAAAAAAGAAAATAGTAAAACAAAAATAAAACTCAAGCCAAAAGTAAAGTCTTTCTTTAGACTTTTTTTCTGATTTCTTACTGGCATAGGGTACCAGTGCACTCACTGAAAGTAACATTGATTCAAGTAATTCTTAAACTAAGTGGTTAGTTTTTTCTACATGAAGTAATTAGCCATCCACGAATGTCGAGATGATTAAACCAGTCATTTTGATACACTTTTATTTGTAAACGTTGTTTGCCAATTAGGGTTACAGAACACATGCCTGACCATATCAAATCTCTATATCCTGATTCAGATATTGCAAAACATGAGAAATGTGGATGTACAAAAGTAACCTCTATTGTTATGAATGCAACAAAATTCGATTTTTTTTCACTGATCAGAGATGAAAGTACAGACAAGGGATATATAAAACACCCTGTACATGGTTGCTAATACGTTGTGAATGATGAGGTTAACGATTGTTTTTTTGGTCTAATTCCCTTGCAAGATGCCACATTAGATTCATTGTATAATTCAATTGTGAAATTCTTAAATTACCATAAAGTTCCATACAAGGGTAACATGATCGGGTTTGCAGCAGATGAGGCAAATGTAATGTTAGGGGCACACAATTCATTGTCTTGCTTAAAAATGATATACCAGAATAGTTAATATGAAATGCATATCACTTTTCGCACTTTGTGTGTCTTATGCATGTTTCAAGTTGCCTAGAGAGGTGGAGAGGACCTTGTTCGTGATGTGTACAGCTATTTTCATTGTAGCCCAATACGTATGGAGACACAAGAGGAATTTTTATTATTTGTGAAAGTTAAACCACACACACTACTCCACCCAAGCCAGACCCGTTGCATATGGTTGTTTCGTGGTTGTTGGAACAATATAATACACCCAAAACTTTATTTCACAGGGGCCGTCCTTGATGAAAGACCAGCAGCCTATGAGAGTATTCTAAATAAATTCTGTAACCCCGTTCACTAAACTGTATCTTTAATTCTTTGATTACATTTTCCCTATTTTCAACAATCTGAATAAGCAAATACAATCAGAGAGCAGTCAAATTCAAAAGTTGCACAATTCTGTATCTCACTGCTACAGAACAATCCTGAACCGTTATATAAAAGAGGATAATTTATAAAACAGGCCACTTGGTAGTATTGCATTTGATGACCCTCACAACTTTAAAAAAGCTACAATCTATGTATCCCGGTGCTAAGGTTGTCATATCACTTTCCAACGAGCATGGAACAGCACCATAAGGGATTCAACGTATTTCGACAACGTTGTTTGTTCAACATTGAAGCTGCCACTCAAATATGTAAGAGACTTACTTTTGAACAACCCATTTATCCAAAAATTAGAGGTATAAAGACCCTGCGGTAGTAAAATGTAAGGCAATGACATCCCTTGCACCACTTATGGCCGGCCACTCTTCCATCCCCATCCTTTGTCACTGATAACATGATGTAAGATACTGACAATGAGTGGATGTCATAGCTAAGCTCCAATCTAGGTACTACTTCAATTGGCTAAGCGCCTATTAAGGTAGTACTTCAACTGATGGAACAGCAGTCAAGTTCTCGGTAAAACTGCGGGATACAAAATCTGGAGATAGGTAGACTCTGAGAGCCCTATTTTCCTTTCCAATTATGCTTAATTTGCCTTTGTCCTCCTCATTCTAGAGCAACGGTCAAAAGACCATTTTCTGCCGTCAATAGGATGAAAACTATATTAAGGAATGGGTTATCTACAGAAACTAACAATGAACTCCTACACATGAGAAGATTACTTACCAGAAACAAGTGTAATGATGGTCCAATATGTGAAGAGTTGATTGATAGTTGGTACAATGAATGGCAACATGTACATACAAGAAGGAAATTGCTGTAGATGCAGATGAAAGTGACAAAGATTTAAGAATGCTAACCAGCAACACATCATGTAAGAGACTGCAGGATTAGAATTATAAAGGTGTGATAGGAAGGTACATTTTTATTTCTATTTTATTAATAACTTGTGTCTCATTAAAGAGCTTGACCAGAATTGCCAAGTTGTCGCATCGACAGAGTTCATACATTTTTATTTGTATTTTGTTACATTTTTTCGTTGATGGCTTATTTCATGCTGTTTTCATAAACTCTTTGATCAGGCATTTTCCATTGTAATATGAATAAATCATGTGAGAGTGTACTGTACGTCTTACAACCAAAAATTTTCAATAATTGATATGGAAGTGTTCTAGTAGTCTAATTTTGTTTAACTGTACTTTAATGTCAAGGACTTCATATTGTTCTGCTCATTTAAGCACATTTATGTACAAGTCTTTTGCATAACTATGATACATTTTGTCAAATAGGAATTTCTTTTGTATTAACTTTGTATCAGATAATGAATAAAGCAGGTGTGAGAAGTCTACAGGAATTTGATTAACTCTTACAGAAAATTTTGGACAAAATCTCCAGGATTTTTATCAAAAGCATCTGGCAAAACTGTGTGCATATTATTTATTTCCTTCCAAATATACTCACTAAGAATTAAAACTCAACTGAAACATAATGGAAATGGGAGAGAAAACACCTTCAAATGCCTTTTTTCTGATGGTTCCTTTAAGCCAATCTATAAAGAGCAGGTAAAGTTTGCTGTTTTTAAGTAATTCTCAGACTTAATGCATCCACTTAGTATTTCCAATGCCTTAAATTTCTTTGGATTTTAATTCCTGATTCTTTTCTTTATATTTCTGGCTAATCTGTTCTAATGTAAAATATTGCGGGGGCAGAATATGTATTTTTTTATTTCTTAGTAAAGTAACACTATTTTTTGCCACTGCTGATCTCTGGTGGTCCACTGAGAGGTTTCAGGAACACTACAGAGAGCTACCCAAAGTCCGATGGTCCCAGCGAGAAGAGGTGTATGTATTACTTTACACCAACTACAAAATGAAAATGTTTGGTCTTCATCCTCTGGAAATGAAAATACCAATTCTTCAACAACAGTATCTTTGAATTCTAAAGGAAAAGGTGAAATCACGTGGTGACAACAGAAAACTGAAGTCCAACGATATAAGGAAAAAGAAAGATATTATTATATATAGGTAACATACACACAAACACAGAAGAGACAAGAAAATACTTCTATAATAATAGGATACTGAACAAGTGGATTGAACTCAGGAAAGAAAAAGTGCATGTAGTGACCAATGGTAAATCAGAAAACTTGTTCACAGGAATGAAAGGATGAGATGGAATCCTATGACTGTAGGGAGACTTTCTTCCTTGTTAGCACAAATACACACAAACACACATGAAAACTAACTAGAAGGGAAGAAACTACAGGACCATGTTTGAGAGAGGCCTGGAAGTTTATACCTAACCTGTTACCAGAGCTCCACCTCAGGAGAACTGTTAAAGTGATAAACTGTCTGATGGTACATGAATAAAGATTTGTTCAGCAAACTGTTCACAGTGAATGTTAAATCAGAATTAGAATACACTTCTCTGGCTAAGTCATTACACTTGAAAAAACAGGTAGAACTAAAAGAAAAGTTCACAGAAAGACAACAAAAATGGTACCTAAACTAAGAAAGCTGAATTAGATCTACCCACCATGGATGAGACAGGAAAAAGGACCCTGATTAAAACCCTCAAGTTTTTAACTATGTTGAGAATATCAGCTGTGAATAGTTCTTCATTTGATGCAAACACTGAACAACCAGAGGACATGAGATGCTATGCAAGAATATTGTTAGAAAGGGTGTAAAACATATTCATTTGGTATCACAATAAAAGGACTAAATCATGTGATGAAATTATGATGGAGAGCAGTATTTAAAAAAAAATCATGATGGTAAAAGAGAAAGCTTTGGGGATGAGGCCTTATGAGTGTCAAACTCCCTCCCTGTATTGTACACAGTAATTCCAAATTGGTAGTTACACTGCAAAAAGGGTCTAGAGAAATAAGGATGAGCTCTTACTTTTGAAGATGAGACAATGAGACTAAAACTTTAACAAGGATAAAACAAGATACCATAATGTAATATTCTACTGAGGTAACAATTAAGTGTGGGAGATCATAATACAAAGAGAGCAATAAATGTGAAATGGAGTTGTCTGTGAAAGATTTCAAAAGTTTAGCTACAAAAAGATGCCACATACCTTTTACATTTATTCTTGGGCATTCTAGAGCAATCATGAACTACTTAATTTTTCCAGACATATATTTACATGAGCTGGGTGTTCTTCCAAACACATATTTATGCATCAAGTTTTGCAACTTTATTCTACAGACACCTGTCAAGCATGGGTGGTTGCTGTGGTGGCAATGTGTGAGAATTCCTTTTCACAGTCAGTCACCCTTTAGCCAATCCAAGAGTGGCACAGTCTCAACAGGTTTTTTTTAAAAGGAAACTAAGGAGCAGCTTTTAACTAGATTTAAAGGACTAGACAGAATTATTCTAATATACTTGACTATCCTTTTTTTTCAACAATGGAGGCTCCAGTCATGGACAAATGTCCACATCAAGGCTGGGCTTCAACTGAACTATAATGAGGATAATGGAGGAGAGAAAGAAGTGATAAGGGAAGATGTTAATGAATTTTGGATGAAGTAAAAAAAAACCTGTCTTTTAAAAATGCCTGGTTACAGTCATTGGGAAAGACATGAGAGGATACAAACTTTCAAAGCTTCAAAGTGCAGGGATAAAAAGAGTTCTTAAAATGGCACACCTAAATTGACAATGGCCACACAGTAATTATGTGATTCAGCAACTTGCTGAGTGTGGTATGGTCTTGCTAATGAGTAATGCATGGTCCTGCTAATGGTTAAGGCACACAAGCAGCCAGCTTTCAGAAACAAAAACCACAATAGCACTTAAAGAAGAGAAAAAAAACAACATTGTAGCATAGGGCAAATGGGTTGATTTTGAAGATAACAATGAAGAGTTGATTTGTCGGAATGCTTCAAACCAAACTCTGTTAAATAAGGATGAAGAGATACAACAAATCCTGATGTGAGAGCATTACTCCTTATGAGGATAGATCAATCCTTTGTATAAATGGAGCAATTGTTCAAAAAAAAAGAAATTTTGACTTCTCAACAGGACTCCCAGTTTCTTAGAGAAGGACTGATATTTCGAAAATGTGAGGTTTCCAAGATAGTGTGAATGTTACAGTAATACATACCAAGTATGTTCTGTGAGTCAAGAGGTGGAATTGCAGACCAGTCAATGGAAAGAGGAAAGCTGTGAGGAGTTTTCAATTAAGAGATGGGCAGAAACTGTGTCTTGGAGGTATAAAACTTAATCAGATTTTGTCTACTCCACTGAGAAATCCTGTGCACTAGTCTGAGCAGCAGAGGGTGATGGAATGTTAAGAGTCATCCAAGGTAGAGATAGAGGAGAACATGAACCAAAGAAAGTTGTTTTGTGTACACTAATCATAATGAGAAACTTTATCACAGATAAATAGTAATAAGTGATCAATTCTTTGGTTTAGGAAAAACAATGTGTATACTTAGTGGCAACTCCTTGATCACCTGGCCTTCCTCCTTCACTTTTAGTGTACAGCACTGAAACATCTACAGGACTTCTGCACATTATCAGAGTGACAGTAGTGGTAGTCCCAAATATACTTTTTATTTTATTTCATTTTTCACTGTCATCTTTGAAAATCTAAGGATAAGATCAATTTTCTTAAAGCATGAAAAACATGAAATTTACAAAGTGGAAAGAAAATCAAACTAAAGAACTCAGGGGTTAACAGAGAAATAAGAAGTTTGGATCCTTGGGGATAGCAAAGAAATATGACAGCCCATGTATTTCCTACATGTCGTACAAGTGGGCCAGAAATCATTCACTCCTGTATTGCTTTCCAAAAAAAAGATACAGAGGAAGAAGCAAAGTGAGGATATTTTCCCTCTGAGGCTTAGCCACCTATTCCAAATGCTATGTTACACAGGAAATAGTGGACAAGAAGGAAGTTTGTATTAAGAAGAAATTACAGAAATGAGAACAAGTGAAAAAAATTCTTGTTATAAAGAGGCAACTGAGCCACTTGTCAACAAATGGCTAGCCTGAATCCAACAAAAATTCTTAAAATGACTTCATCCTATAAATGGTGACCAGAATCAAATGACTGGATTTTAGAGGATGGTGGCCATCAAAGATTTATGTTCTTTTCTCACCTCTGTTAAAATATCCAATAGTATAATCATACCATTATAGCCTATAGAGCCGGGGTTCCCAACCTGGGGGTTGCAAAGGGTTGCTAAGGGGGTCACAAAGCCTTGAGAGAACGTGGACATTTTTTCATATACATGTCACAGTCTTTGGAGAAATTGAGAGTCTAGGGCACTCTAGGCCCTAGGCTAGGCTGAAGAACGAGATGGTACATTGTGTGTAGAATTTTATGTATCTTATAAAATAAATAATACTGCATGGGTTTTCAACACTTGTCCAAATCAAAACGAAGAGCAGAAACAGACTGGATGTGGAGGATGACATGGGACTGGCTCTAACAAACACCCAGCCATGCACAGCAAGACTCTCTTCTCAGATGTAATCCCAACCATCCCACTAGCTAGGTTGGAGAGTTGAAACAATGGGTATCAGCGAGTAAAAATATGAGCCTGGTTTAATAAATTTTGAATAAATGAACCTAATGACACTGTATGATGTATCATAGAAGCAGTAAAATCTTTATCATTCATTGTTTTGTTGTTTCATGTTTTCACTTCTCACAAAAGGGATTGTCAGATGACAAACTGAACAGGTTAATATGGGGAAGGAGGTCGTAAGTGTTGTGGTATTTTGAGAAAGGGGTCATGAGCGGAAAAAGGCTGGGACCCAATGCTATAGTCTCTTCCATTCCTAAGAAGGCATGGGAAAAAATTCTGCACTCCTCAGTACTGCTACAACCATCATTATAAGCACATGGCCATCAACCTGAGGGTTGTGTGTACTTGGTGATGAAATAAGTGACTTGGTTACTTTTGCAAGATTACAGGGAGGCTTACACAAGAAGTGCCCCTTCTGAATTAGCACTTGTGGAGGAAATTACATAACTGCACTTAATTTTCTATATATGCAATTTTGGGGTTATGAAGACCTTTGGCAACAGATGATTTGTAAAGAGCTAGTATATTTCTAAATCGTAAAACACCTTCAAAACTATACACCTACCAGCCACTCCATCTCCTTACAATTATGTATAGTATGAAATGCATAATAATTTTACCAAATACAACTTATTCATCAACAACATGGAACCTGTGTATGATATAAGAGTATGTATAAACAAAAATGTGTATTTCCAATAAAAGAAGAATGTTCAGCACAAACAAAGAAATGAAGCCTTTAATATCCTCCCCATACTCACCGATGAATCTCACTTGCACTGGATGTTTTGGTGAAAGGAGTAATATTTGTAAAAATATTTATGTTATCTACCACCAATCTTATGCATGAGTATGAAAAAGAAGGGGAGAGTGAGAAAACATGCTAAAAGAAACTGGGAAAAGTTATCTCCATGTTTTCCTCTATTATTTTATCAGCAGCTGTCAGATGCATATACACCCCATCCATTCACCAACCTAGCAGTGGACTAGGACAACACAGAGGTACAAAGGTAATTATATAATTTCCTGTGTATTTTCTGTTCCTTTTGAATGCTATTCTCTCTAAGACACAGTTGTCTGGTTCCTTTTTCATATCTAATTATAACCTCCACATGCTTATTCCAACATAAACACACCTGTTGCATGCCTCAAGGACCTCAAGTAACCAAACTCTGAAGTTACGTGGCTCAAAATCTGTCTCCCTAATACTACACTTGTCCTCTGTTTTGCCTATTGCTCTCCTAATTCTACAGATTTTATGTCTTTCTTCGACTATCTAAACTGCCAAGAGATTGTGACATCCTCTCACCCAAGAGCTGAGATCCTCTACCCCAGGATTTCAGTGTTCATCATAGGGAATAGTTGAATTCCTCCTGTAAAGATGGTGGAGGAGTGAAGCCCCCACAATCTCCATTCTCAATGATTTAGAGCAAATTATCTCCCACTCTACCCATATACCTGACTGCTGTGACCACTCCTCTAATATTCTGGATTTGTTTTTCACTTCTAATCCATCTTGTTGAAAATACACAATCATGCCCCCAGTTTGTTCATCTGATCACACTCTCATGAATGTATCTATTCTAACAGCACCTCCCCATCCAGCAGCCCCTTCTAAGTGTAAATACTGACACCTGAACAAAGCTGACTGGAATAACTTTTGTAACTTCTTTTCTGACATTCCTTGGGTAAGTTACCGTCTCTTATGTGGCAATGCTTTTGTCTCCATCAAATGCATAACAGAGGTTGTTCTTAAGGGAATGGAAGCATTAATCCCCTCTTCCTCCAAGACTACTTCTTCATCCAATCCATGGTTCAACTGTTCCTTTTCTGAGACCATTCAGACAAGGGATCAGGCATATCGGGCTTGGAAAAACTCTCCTTCCTCTGGCTCCCATTCAGCTCTTATCATTGCCCATAATCACTTCAAGCACGTTATCCATGAGGCAAAATGTTCCTTATTCAAAGGAAGTGTGATAACCTCTCCTTGTCATCCACTGATAGGTCTTTCTGATCTTTAGCTAAGGGCATCTCTAACAACTTCTGTCATTCTATCTTTCCTTCAACTCTCCTTAGTTCACGTTTCTCCTTTAACTCCACCTTGGATGACTCTAACATTTTTTCATCCCCTGATGCTCCTCTTACTAATCTCATACCTCTTCCCATAATCTCTTCTTGGACTTTCCATAAAGCACTTCTTTCTCTGGATGCAAGGAAGGCTTATGGTCCTGATGGCATCCATCCCCCTGTACTGAAAAAGCATGTCTCTGAACTTCCACGTGCTTGCTTGTCTATTGTTTCTGTTTAAAAATCAAAACTTTTCCTTCTCCATGGAAACATGCCTTGATACATCCCACCCCCAAAAAGGGTGACTGTTTTGACCCCTCTAATTATCGTCCTATTGCTCTGACATCTACTATTTCTAAAATCTTTGAATCCCTCCTGAACTTCCATATCCTTAAACACTTCATGAATTACAGTTTTCTCCCTGATCACCAGTATGGCTTCTGTAAGGCAAGATCCACTGGTGGTATTCTTTCCGATCTTACTAATGTCTGGTCATCATCATTGAAACATTTTGGGAAGTCACATGTAGTTGCCTTCAACATATCTAAGGCTTTTGACAGGGTGTGGCATCGGGGTCTCATCTCTAAGCTCCCCTCTTTTGGCTTCCCTCCCTCACTTTGCTCCTTCATAT
>JAUTXX010439179.1:0-12771 GCA_032273605.1 Panulirus laevicauda
ATACTGAGATATACTGATTATGGGAAATATCAATTACCCTCTAACCTTCAAACATCTTGGAGCTAGGTCATCCGGGTCAGTTGATTTTGTTTTGGTTTATTTTGGTTCAGTATTCTAGTTCCTCATAACCCCTAATTTTCGTTACGTTTAATTTTCCGTCATCGAAATATGTTTTGTGGCTGAGGAACGCATGAGATTTTGTGTGTTGTCTGTACAGAGTTAAAGAAATTACTTGGTTAGAAAGCCATTTCCTTGCCATCATCAGTTAGTTACTTTACCACGTCCGGATGTCAGGGGTCCTATTGTCTTTTGCGTTTAGTCTTTATCATACATTTTTGGAGAGTTTCTTGGGGTTACCTTTAACAGTCACCGAAATTACTTTTTTTCTTATTTACGTTTACTTTAGCCCAGGAAATTTGTACAATTATTTTTGTGTTCTCACTGTTTCTTAAGGATTTTCATTGTTTTCGTCAACTTGAATTCCTTATAAATTTTCTTTCTTGGCAAATTATTATTCTTTTTCCATTTTCCTCGTCATTCAGAGGAGTTTTGCGTTTAATGTAGCTTTTTTTCATTGTTCTTGATACCTTGTACATGAGAAAGAGATGCCATTCCATGACTGATGTGTACCTTCGACAATCTCCCATGGCAGGTGGTGTGCAGAGTTAACGCCTCAGTGTAATGAAGGCTGTGGGGTTAGGTAAGCACGACCACGGATGAGGAAAACTTTACGTGGGCATATTCATCAACATGATGTAATTGGAGCAAGGGAGCAAGTATGGGTGACAGGGAGGAATTCCCATCACATTTTCCTACATTACTGCAACTATTCTGCGTCTCTTTTCTCAAACCAACTATTATACACTGACATCCTTAATACAACTACAACATAGCTCTAGTTTATCGGAAAATATGTATCATATTCCAGCACCTAACATTTTTCCACATCTCACGAGTGCTTCTCAAGTATGGTGTTTCTAAAGCACTCTTGACACTACTTTAAACACATACCCACCACTGTGCACGACACTTCTAAATCATTTTTTGAACATTCCTCCAACACTTCAATAACAGTACAGCTTCTTTAAGGTTTTTACCTGAGATACGATATGCAGGTTGGGTTCAAAAGATGAATGTTCAGTTTCAAATCTCATCAGTAAATCACTCCCTAAAGTAACATATACATGCTGGTCAGGACCATATCATCTACTCTATCCTCGAAACTCAACATACATTACAAAATCCTCTTCCCAAAATCTGGGCAGTATTGTTATAGGTGCAGTAACTATGTTTCTTGTGAGCAGCCACATTATATCGACAGGAGTCTTATTCACTCCAATTACTCACTTATTTAGAATAGCCATTCCTTCATCTCTATGAGATGCAGCTGAATAAAAGCCTTCCGTCTTATTCTTTTTCCAGGAATCACCTTTCTTCAACCATCCCTCTCTCCTCGCCGTAAAATTGCTCTCCTCTCCCCGTTTTACAGGTATCTTTCGGTCTCTGCTTTCATGACCTGTTTGCATATGATCCTGCCACCTAGGACACGCTTATGGCTGCTGCTTCCCATAGTTTTTGTGTTGACAGCACACACACGAAGATTGACCACTACGATACCTACTTCTTCCCTCGACTATCGAAGCTGTGGAACTTTCTTCATTCCTTCGTCTTTCGCTCTACATATAACCTTTCTGCCCACAAGGTTCAAGTCTAAAAACAACTGAAGAGGTCTGATTAATTTCGTCATCCTTTTTCTCATCCTGTATTTCTTCCACTCGAGATGGCCATGACTGGGGTATGTTTTGCCCGTGCTGTGTCGGTTACTATGAAAAAGAAATAAAGATGGCACAGTTATTCAGGTAAAGACCGGGAGGAACTACACAAGCAGGCAAAGGAAACGAGACTCGAAATAACGTTAGTATTTACATGATACATCATCTTCAAGCCAGGTATGCTTATATTAAGGCTTGATATGCCATGACTTGCTATGACTGGAGATGAATTTGGGTGTATAGAGATCAAATCAAATCCTACCTTTTTTTTTTCCCCTAATATCTCACTCGCCCTCGGAAATAACGAGAGACCGTTTGACTTAGGTTTTTCGAGACGCGTGCGATGGTGGAAAAATTAGTTTCGTAATCTACAAAATAAATAATTTTCCAAATTCAAGGAAAATACCAAGACGACGAACTCCCTTAAACTGTTAGAAAAAAAAGAGGTGACGATACAACCTTAGTTAAACATGGCTAGGCGTCCGTTTGCCTGAGCTAATGCTGTCCAAACAGGACCTCACGAGCGGGTGAGGCGCTGTCGCCACCACTCCCAGCGACCTTATATCAACGGCCCATAGCTAATGAGGTGAACGCCTCCTCAATCAGCTCCTCGCACGCTGGGCTCCGGTTGCTCCGGTGATAACTTGGTAACGGTTCTCCACCTCCCTTGGTTTCATTCAGCCCCCTTCATGTTATCCTGTGGTTGGCTGACATAGTAGGTAATATGGCCGACCTCTCTACCTCTAACAGCCTAACCACTCATCAACGCATGATACGATCTTCATGGACTTGTCAGACGACTGTCGCCGTTAGTAGTTCGATGTGCCTTACCTTCCTCTTGTCATCACAGCCTCTCCCTCCGTTATGCTTACCGCCTTCAGTAATTTACTATCATTTATCTATATTATCCCCCCCAACTTTCCCTTGTGTGAGGGATTATCTATTTGTAATTACCTATTTGTACTGTACAGAGAGTGTTAGTTCCATTCGAGGAATGTGTGTGTGTGCATGTGTGTGTGTGTGTGTGTGTGTGTGTGTGTAACCACCTGTTCGTCCTGTGTGCGGTGAGGGAGTTTACACAAGTGTTATCTACATTCTTGGACATTACTTACCATCATATAACCCTTTAAACGTATGTATGTTGTCTGCATTGACAATTGCCCTTTTCAGTTTATTCTAATATTCGTCCACCACTCTTACGATGATAGATTTCTTCTTAACATCTATTTTAACAAGCTTCATGCTTAATTTCATGTTATGTCCTCTGTTGTTCTATCTTTGTATCATTCAAAGAACTGTTCATTGTCTGCATCATGAGGCTGGTTTAAAAACTTAGAGATTGTAATCAAGTGACCCATACTCTTCTTTCCTGTATGTTGACAAAGTTAAGGCCTTTGGCTCTTCCCTGTAACTAACCTTTTTTAATTCTGGCACCATCTTTGTTTTCCCATTTTGGACCCTCTCTGTGTATTCTTTGAGCCCCTTTAAGTGAGGTGACCAAACTTGTGAAACTTAGTCTAGGTTCACATTAATGTAGGGTGTGAACAGCATGATGAATGTATCCTTATCTATGTGCATTTCTAATATTACTCTTCATGGTTTGATTCCTTTGCTATTTTTCTAAGATGCAACTCAAGTGACAGGTTGACAACTGTGTCACCTCCCAAGTCTCTCTCACATGCTGATTTTTGCAGCTTATTTTATGCTAGATGATATTCATATTGAAGTCTTCTTTTTAGTGGGCACCATCCTCATTACAATAGATTTAGTTAGGCTGAATTTCATCAATCATGTATCTCACCATCTTTGGAGTTTATGTAGGTGTCCAGTCCTATTGGCAAAGCATCTACATAAGTTAAGAAAAAAACCCCGTAAGAACAGACTCCCACCGTGTGATAGTAGTGACCCCAACCCATTTCGAGAAGGCTCTCCTGACGTGTGTCCTTTTCCACTCTTCCACTATGATAATCCTCAATCCAAAAAGTAATTTCCCCATATTCCTACCTGAAGGTTCAGCCTTATTACCAGCCTCTTATGTGGTAGAGTACTTTCTGGCCTTCTTTGTTATATAAAACAGAGCTCTCTCTCTTGTACAAACATATGGGTTTTGTAATTCACGACCTCCTTTCCCTGAAGACAGCCATGATGATATATTAGCAATTTGATGGCAGCATTAGGTACATGACTGCATCTACTAGATAACCTTACCAGCATGCAGAATTATCGGTAGATATTTTCAGTTTGTGATGAGTCTTTTGTAGCTTGAAAGGACAGAAATGTGTGGTAGTTTGACAGGAGGTTGAGGAATATATTAAAGGAGATCAGACTACAGTTTAATTAGATATTATTATCAGAAGCAGCTTCTTAATAAGTTGACGGTGCAGAATTCTTTCAGATGTAAGAAGATTAGAATCTGTTACCTTAGGGTTGAACTGGAAAAACTTACTGGATGCTGATAGTGATATCCCAAGGAACACGACTAAATATTTCTTATTCGTAGTATGATAGTGCATACAAAAAAAATTAGTTTGGGTAGATCTGTGGAATTTAATGTGCAAATACATGAATTACTGTAATTTATAAATTCATGGATGATAGAACTGATTATGTCTGGGATACTGTAATGGTATGACACAGACATGCTTATCATCAACTAAATCTTTTAGGAAGAAGTTTGCATGGATAAAAGCTTATTTGCTAGGCATTGTTTATACCTGGAAGTGATCTGTGCTGCCCACTTGGACAAAGTACTAGAAACTGATATGTAAGATATGTCAGCAAAGAATGGGCATGAAAATTAGTTCATCCATTAGTTCATTCAACTTAAGCAGGAACAGAGTCATTCACAAAGATTAGGTTAGATCCATAGGGTCAGAACCTCATTGGTCAGGAACATGGGTAAACCCTTGCCTCAGTGACATCAGTCAAACACCTTTAGCTAAAACATGATATAATGGGTAGAGATTTTAATTGAAAATAGTTTGTGAATTTGAAAAATAGACAGTGATGTACTTGTATTACATATCCAGAGTGACAGCACTTTGAACTGGGATAGGGTGTGAAAGACAGGTGTTTTCTCTTGAAAACAGAAAAACAAAGTAATTGAATATAAATTAGATCAAGTGGGTCAGTAGAATCAGGATTCCTTAGGTTAGGAACTAGGGTAAGACCATACCACGGTGACATCCAGTCATACTTCCTTAGTTAAAACAGGATGTAAACAACATAAGGTAGAAATGATTATTGAAAATGGTATTCTCTGTGAATGCCACATGCATGAAATTGAATAGTGATAGTCAGTTCCATACATCAGTCTTAGATTGGAAATACTTGGTTATGATACTGGGAAAAAGTACCTATTCCAGATATTTAAAAATCAACAAACTACATGATAAAAACATACACCCTAGAGTTGTACACAGACACTAAGTCAAAACAAAGCAATGAGTAAGATTATCTTTTGTATAAAGCCATAGCAAATATGGCAAGGCAGAGAGTTCTTGTGGGGTTTTTAATAATGATGCTACCTGCATGAGTTTACAGTACGAGTAAAAGTTCACTTAAATATCATTGGGAGTGCAACCATCCCAAAACTTGCTGTTCCAAAAGAGTCCATCACTGCCCTGATACAGGAAATAGTGCAGTCTTGTAACTGGAGGAACTCCTAGAAAAGGGCTTCTGCAGTAACTCCAGGACCTCTTTCAGAGCAACCAATGCTTGCAGTCACCAATATCTGTGGCAAACACTGTACATCACAGTTTTTATACATGGAAATTATTGTGTTACTATATTTGTACAGTGCATTATTGTCTTTTAACTTATTGTACAAACTATTAATTTATTTCAGCATGGACATATGAAAATCAGATATTTAAAGGTTTTCTTGGAAATATCTCTTGTGTATCATGAAAACACTTATGCCATTTTCTCAGATACAGAATCCACTATTGTTATGATCAACAGAAAAGATAATTGTTCCCCCAAAAGTAAAGATTTCAGTTTATTGTTATATTAATACATGTACAGAACAGTACTATTATCACATGGAGCTTCTTTTACTCTTGCTACTTTGAGTGTCAGGTCAGTCTTGTTATTTCCCCTATGCTATCAAAAATATCTTAACCTGTGCATTTATTTGTGACACTAGTTCCAGAAAATCTCACTTCTTACTTTTATAGCATCTTTACAGTAATAGATACATAAGTGTTATTGCACGTGTAGTACATATTACAAATGTATTCTCTTTGTTCTTCCTTTATATAACTGTTTTCAGAGAAAATGGAATTATTAGTTGATAGTTACTAACCTGATGTGATGACATTCAAACTTGTGATGTCGTATTACATTTTTGTAAGTAATACATGTATATATAATTCCACTTTCAGATCCCAAAATGTCTGCAGATGCGCACTGTAACAACAGGGCTTATGTCATATGTAGAGGCAAAGAATTTTAAAGAATATCGTGAGGCAGCCCATGCCTGTATCTGGGCTCCGCAGGAGGGAAGGTCTAATTTTGGAGAGTTCCGAGCAGCAGTCATGGTAAGTGTCTTTGTCTTTGTTTATTGTTCAATTCAAATTTCTCATTTTTTGGACTGAGCACTATAAGCATCTAAATGAACTTATTCAGTGGGGAGTTGAGACATTATTTTACCTAATAGAATGAGATGTACCCATGAAGATTTATCACCTCTAGCCATCAGAAGACACTTCAAGCAACAGAATTTTACCTCATGTTTTGACTTTGTTCGAATGCTTGGCTTTTTCTCCATATATTTATGCAACAGTTGCAGTCTTAAATCCTACTTTCCTTCTGTAAAACACCATCTGCCTGTTTCTTCCTTTGACCTTCTTTTCTGCAACCTGGTTGCTTTCCTTTTACAGTATCAAATCTCCATTTATAATCTCCTTTATTATTTCCACTCCCTGGGTGGTGTATGTACTTACTGCAATGCAAAAAACATGTATTTCTCATCTTAGGGACCTATTTTCCCAACTTCGAAGCTGTGTGGTGCAGAATATCTGTACCCTCAATATCTTTGCTTTTATATTTCATATATTTCTCTCTAGTTTGTCCAGCTGTCTACAACTCTTCACCTATTTGACCTCCTTCCATGAAACTTTGCTCTCTGCACATCCACAGGCTGAATTCCTTTTTATAGATTTCACTGCATACCACAAGGATTAGTATGGCTCTATTCAAGATGATGCTAGTGGAATCAAGGCTGTTTCTTTTCTCTCCATAAGCTGTTGACTGTTAATGAGGGCCACTTCTGGCAGCTGATCATGAGTATGCCATATATGATCTGGGGTTTTCAAAAATCTTGCAGGCTGTAAGTATCTGCTTGTGAGTACATACAAGGGAAATAGTGTGGAATGAATCAGAAAGCAGTTACTGGCATCTCAGACAATGTTTCCGTGGCATTCGCTGGCTGCCCAGGGTCGAGTGCTTAGGTTCAAATCTTGGTTCTGGCAGTCAATTCACAGTTAACCCAGTCCTTCCTTCATCCGTAGGGGTTGGTTGATAAAATGGATACCTGGCTCAGGTACCCATTCTTCCCTCTTGAGGCTTGGTCATTTTCTCTTGATGCTACCTTGCTAACGTGGGAAAAGGGGAATATGGATAAGATATATATACATATGTAGCGTTAATGGGATGGCCTTGATTAGGACCTCGGTTGCCCATGCTGTTTCGGCTAACATTAGAGAGAAAAAAGAAAAAAATAAGAAGAGCACACTGCCGGGGTAGTAAGGCAGCAGGGGAAAATCTCATTTACTGTGTGGATTTACTGAATGCTATAAACTAAGTGCGTAGATAAAATCATTGGTCATAGTTTGCCTGGAGATAGTTGATCCCACACTACCCAAAGGCAAAAGAAAACTTCAAAGAACTTACTACATATATGTGTAAAGACTGTGATTGTTTTACGTATCTTTGTGCAAAGTCAAGTTTATGGATATTCCATACACAGAGATCACTAATAATATGAACTAGTGTAGAATATTTATCTTCTTAATGACACAGATCTTACCTATACAGACTAATTTTAACATGTTTGGCACCCAATTCTATGGAACAGCACTAGACCTCTCCTACCCTAAGCACAGTATAACTAACCAACAACCCCCAAGTAGAGATATAATGCTTACCCCTTTCTCACACTTCAGTAGTTTCTACTCACAAGTCCCAGTAAATGCAACACTGACAAAACAAATACACACAAAGATACCCTAACAAGCACTAAACACTTGACCTCCCAACTCACTTTTAAAAACAAGCCACCTGACATACACCATTCAGAAACCAATCCTCAGACAAACTTGAGCCACACTTTCCTGCATATGCTGTGGACATCACTCATCATTAAAGTACTACAAACACTAGTTCAACATATCCCAAGACCCTTCATGCTTACAATACATATACCATAAAGAAGACACTGAACACTTACTTCTCAGTTGCCGTGCACTCTCTGAACATAGATGCACACACACACACACACACACACACACACACACACACTCAACACTTTAATACCTGAGTGCTTCAGGAGCCACATAAGGATTGAAGGGACTCATAGGGCAGAAAGTATGTAAAAAGATAGTAGAGCATATAGTTATTTGTGACATAGTTAGGGACAAAGTCTAAGCCTTAGCATACATTCATCTGGAAAATTTACCACACATATAAGGTTTACTGTGTTTATTTCATTTACTGATAATCACTACAGGACCTTTCTAAAGGCTCTTGCAGCCCATGGTTGTGCTATTTCGTATAGCAGGGAAATGTAGGCTCCTTTGGTGTGAGAAGTTCTTTGATGAGACTACACTTTCAGTGCTACAGCATAGCAAAAGGTGACTTTTCAAGCAGGCAGAGTCCAGTAACACTGGTTTACTGTATTGGCATATGTATTGTCTGTTTCAGAAGAAAAACCTCTTTCATTTAGTAAGTTAAAAAGAATTAAATACTTTTTTGAAAAGTATGCTTATACTTCATGTATAATGAATATGATGTGTGTTAATCATATTTTTGTATACCATACATGGAAACAATTGAGTGTGTGTGGGTTACTAAATAGTTTAGATATATAAGTATATTACCTTAACTCTTAACTAAGGTTTCCTTGCAACCCTCAAAATTTAGTTTTTCGAATTTTTTAGAAAATGTGATTAACCTCATAATTTCAAAGATTATGCTGGTTGGGAATCATATTTCCATTACCCAAAATCCATTGGCCAAGCTTGTTTCAGATTTGGGAATTTCTTGGTTTTAAGAATATTGATATCATGTAGCAGCTCACCCATCAGGGTCTGGGACAAAGTCAAACCCTATAATGGGCATGCATAGAAATAATTTATGTATAAAAAGTTACTTTTAGCATGTCAAAATTGAGGCCTTTTCAAGAAACTTTTATTCTAGTACATCTTTTTTTTTCAAGTGTCAGTGGTAACTATACTAATTCCTTCCAGGCTTTTGGCTGGCACTAAGGAGGCCTTTTTGTGAAATATAAATTTTTTCAGAGCATTAGAATTTTAACTTCAAACCCTTTCTGGGAAATATAAGGCCAAGAAAGAGCATATCTAGAGCAGATTTTGATGTTTTAGCAAAAAACAATGCCGGCTTTCTCTTTGCTTTGTGACACTCCCATCCAGGCAAACAAACTGTGATTGATTCAGGGGTAATGACATGGTTTATTGGCTGGAGACATTGCCACAAGTATATAGTGTGTGGACTGATATTGGTATAGCTTACAAGATAGTTTTTGAAAGATCACATTTTGGATATCTTCCCACTTAAAGGTCTAAGCTCGGAAGTGTTTTTCATTTCTTTTAATGACATTTTAGCTATGTATGGATACATACAGCCAATAGGTAGTATGATAGTGCATGAAATAATAAGAAACTAAATAAGATAAATTCAGTCAGAATCAACTGTAGATTACATCTGGCCAGAAACTTGAAGGAAAGGGTAAGGGCTCATCAGTAGAGACATTGATGTCATTGGTTGGACATCAGAAGCACATTATGGGCCTGGAACTATTCTCAAGAGATGAAAGAGCATTTTGCTGGGGGGCTTTTTCAAAGACTTCCCTTAGCATCATTTGCCTCAGTAACATAGGTTTATGTCAGTATGTCCTAGCTCTTTTTCACTTCAGGACATTTCCTGTTGAAACATATCTCTCCATATTATCTTCCTCCTCTGTTGGCTACCAGGGTTACTCATGATCTGACCCCTTCATTCTAGTTTTTGCAGAACCACCTATAGTATTGGTTTATTCTCATTATAGAACTCCCTTTTGCAATTAGTACCCTCAAAGAATTTAATAATTTCCTCATATTTGCCTCGATAATACTTATTCAGTTGGTTGTGTCCCTGCTGATCCCCTTCCTCGTGCTCCAACACCACATATTCAAAAATTAGCACTGTTTGATCACTCTTTTCAATGAGATAACCATACTTTGTTTCATTTCCATGGTACAATATGTAAAGACAAGGTCAAGTGGAGATGGCATATCATTCCTCTTAGTTCTCTCATGCTCTGACATAGTGATATAAGAAATTCTTCTTTATACTTTTGAGGAATTTGTGTTTCCAAGATTCAGTACTTCCATGGAATCTTAAGTTTTTTCTGTGTATCTTTTATTGAAACCCTTCCTTATCAGTAGTTTGCCATCTCCAAGGAGAGAGTGTCATGCCACTTCCTCCACTATCCTTTTGTTCATTCATTGGACATAGTTTACACCTGCTCTGGGATATGCATTTCTTTGGAGGATTGTAAGCTAGCTGTACCACAATTCACTCCTTACATACAGTAATTATACCCATTATGTTTTGTGTGAAGGCTCACTGTGTTGGTATTTCCTGGAATTTAATGTAATTCCTGATTTTTAGAGCTAATCCCCCACTCCTTTATCTTATCTATCCCTTCTTGCTCTTGAGTACTACTCTGGAAGGATCACATTAGTCTTTGTATCCTTAACTTTATTTTTCAAAAATGTTAACCCAGCACTAAGCTAGGTACTACTGTTACCATTACTCTCTTTCTTCAACTTCTCTGCTGGGATTATACTTTTATATGTGTTAATTGGCATTGGACAGTGCACAACATTCTTTATCAAACACATTTTAAAAAACTGTGCATAAATCTTCAAGTTGCATTTTGTTAAATAAGGTTCGTATATCTCACACATCAGTAGAACGTAGCAGTCAGCATGTTTACAAAATATTTTTAGCATACCTTAAAATGCAATGAAAGTTATGACATGGCCCCTAATGATGGCACCCATTACTATTATATCTTGTAAGTTTTCATGTGTCTGGCTTGCCTCAGTGTTATAAGGTCTCTACTATTAGACCTTCATTAGATGATGTGTGTTTCCCTGCAGCTCATATATTATTTAGGTACAAAAAATCTCTCATACTTAAAGATATTGTATCACAAAGTTCATGTGACTAAAGAATTGATACATTGAAAGAGTCATCTAAATGCCATTTTAAGCTTTTGAATGCAGTATCTTGTATTTTGATAGTCTTCAGTGGCTAATTCATGTTACAGATGCACCTAAGGTTTGATGGGACCTTTGGCTTTCCTGGTGGACTGATAAAACCAGGAGAGGATGTAGTGGATGGTTTGAACCGAGAAATGGCTGAAGAGATAGGATGGTCTTTAACAGATCATCCTGTTACCTGGACAGACTATTACAGTACTCAGGTAGGGAGAAGTCTACAAAGTTTACCTTCAAGAAATACAAAGTATATGTGTATCTTTAACTTACTGATGCAATTTTTTTTTGTACTAATATGTTAACTGTGACTTACTATTGATTTCCTGTTAAAGGTAGAAAAGGTCGGAAAGATTTGTGTGGGGCATGTGAGAGTGAGTCCATATCACTGAATGGCTTGCATGTTCTGAGTAAAAAAAAATTGAAAGAAATTTTTCCTTTACGAAATTACAGATTAGCTTTCAAAAGTAACAGAAAATACATAGAAATGTGTGATTTATCTATCTGTACAGTGTGGGAAGAGAGTTCTATGCTGGTTGGGTCTTGTCTCCTGGACTTTCAGTTTCATCAATTGTCCCTTTAAACCTTTGTAAGCTGCCAGCAATTACTCTCTCATTGGTTAGTTTGTTCCAACCATCTTTCACTGCAACACCAAACAATACTTCTAAACATTCTTTCCAACTAACAATTTGCCCAACTTTTTGTCATGGCATCTGGTTACTTTGGTGCTGCATCTCCTGAGAAACTATTCACTGGCAATATTATCCAACTGATTCAGAAACTTGAGGCTATCATTTTCCCCTTCTCCTTACATTGTAGTTCAGCTCTCTTAATGGGTTCACTGTACCTTGCTGTAGATATAAAGATAACCCAGTGTGTAGAGGGGTTTTGATTGATCAAAAGGCTATATTTTTCATAATTTATCGTTGGAAATTGGTTGAGTACTTATCCATGAAGAGCAACAAAAATATTAAATGTTTTGGTAGTACCCCTGATCTTCTTTTGGAAGCTTCTAAGATTGTTTGCTCTTAGTGAGAAACTCCTGTTAACACTGCTTGATGCATTAGAGTGCATATGAGTTTTTGAATTTCCCCTTTTTTTTTTCATTATGCTAGTATCTATGGGTTCATCATTGTTTGCATTCATACACATCAATTTCAATATCTGTTTTTTGTGAATCTGTTATATTTTTGATACATATTCAAATGATGCAAAGATCTTATCTAGAAAGTTGTTTTGGACTCCATTTTCTTTTATTTCTTTTGTATGTAAGTCATAGTTGTCTGCATGATATTTTTGCTTTAAACAGAATGAATGAGTCTATACAAAAAGAGGTATGCAGGAAAAATAAAAGAAAAGACTATGATTATATCATGAATATTATACATTGTTTATTTGTCTGGCAATTTTTGGAGGACCTGTGATGATAAGCTGTTTATTTAAAAAAAAAGAAAGAAAAAAAACAAAAAACGAGAGGGGAGGATTTCCAGCCCCCC
>JAUTXX010439401.1:0-12768 GCA_032273605.1 Panulirus laevicauda
CATATAATTCAGATGAAAGTTTTCTTTCTCTATACACATATGACAACATTTTTTTCTTTTCCGTTATCTTTTATTTTCGTGCACTCAAAAGTCTTTATGAATTATAGCACTTTTTCTATAAAAATTTGGGGTTAACATGGAAAACTTTCAAAAGTATCTAAGTTTGCTCTGACTAGCCTTATGTTTTTAACTGAATGTACTGTTTTTATGATGCTGTACGTTGATTTGATAGAGGAGTAATGATGCAAATAGATATATAGATAGACATATAAATCCATGCATGATCAATAGACTTATGAATGCATTATAACCGTTACCTTGGTTAATAGAGCTGTACGAGTTAAGTGGTTTGGTTAGTGGAGTCTTTAACCACTGATGTGTAGTGAAAAATATCAATTCTTACAATTGTGAATATTTGATTCATGCTTTTTTCCATTCAGAATTACATACTTAATTAAACTCAGGATTCTGTTCATCAGAGAAAACGGATGTCAAAACTTATTACCACACACTTTCCAAATTTTGGAATTCTTTTCCTTTGGACAAATAACAAGGATTTTTCAGACAATGGATCATTGAATCGATTTCTAAATTGCTCACAGTACAGATGTGCATTTTATTCTTACATGAATCATTGAATTGATAAATAGACCTACTCAGTTTATCTCTCGTGCAATCATACAATATAACTCACGGGAATTTTCAAACTGTCAGACAGATGCCAACAATTTTCTTTATTTATGTCATAGATTTGAAGTTCTGTGGATATTTCCTAAGATATGTTCAAATCATCTGTTGGTATTCAAGAAAGTGGAATACAGTCTTCTTACCCTTAACATGACTCAAAAAACTATTTCTATGCTCTCTTGTACTTATTGAAACGAATGGTTCATGGTAAATATTTTTAATACCTATCTTATGACTTTCTAGCTTGGACATTTCAATGGTATAACTGTTCCCTGGATATTTGTGTGTTAAAAGAAATAACTAGATATGATTCTAAACAAGAATGAGAAAGGTTTTCAAATTATTGTGTTGCCCCCAAAACTAGACTAATTGTTAGGCAAGACTGTTAGGTACAGAAAGTACTGCAGGTATGGAGAGTAAAATCATGGCATACCTCATGACTACTTTTTGAATTTTATATAAAATGATCATGTAAAAAAATCCAGTATCTAGGAATCTCCAACAAACAGAATTTTATTTTGGCATATAGATAATCATATCAACTACCTTCAGTCTCAGCAAAATAGGTGGCAGCTGAAATAAAATCTACTCCCTCTGACAGGTACACTATTAACACTTTCATGTTGGACATAGCACTCAGTTTCTACTTTCTTGATGATAGCAAACTTGGACTTTATGAAGGTCTTCTTCCTTAGGGCAACAACCTTTACCTTAGCATTGCCAGGCTTAATAGTAAGACAGAAGGCACTTAGGGTCTATCTCACAGACTGTCACTCAGAGTTGACCTACCAATTTTATGTCAGTTGACTATGTAACTTTGAAACAGTTGAATTTAAAAATGAGTTTACTGCCATACACACATTTTTCCTGAATGCCTTCTTTATCATGTGTTTAGTTATGGTTGTAGTATGACACATTATAGCATGGAAAGGCTAAGTTAACACCAAGGAAACTAAACTGCATTGCAAAAAGTTTTTTGAACAAGTACACTACGTTAAAGGTTAACATCTCAATGTATAGAGTTACATGGGTTGATCACCATCTGGTGTTCACCTGATTATATTTGTGTGTTCCAGGGAATTTTACACTCATGTCTCTTAATCTTGTTTATATTGTTCCATGGCTCCACTCTTAAGAGTGTACATACACCTGCCTAAATCATGTGCAAATTTATTGACCAGTCCCAAGGGGAGAATGAAAACCTGGGTTGGCTTTAGCCTGACTGCAAGGCACAGGATTCAAACCCATGTGGATCCAACCCAGGGCAGGGCCATGCTGACTTGTGGTCAGCAACGTTACCCACTACACCACACCACAGAAGACTGCAAGTTTGTATGCATATATGTATGTAACCAAAACTACTGGGGTGCTAACTTAAGTAAGCTTTGGGAAGGGATGCTTAGCTGTCTCCTGTGGTCAGGTAGACAACCATTGTGTATAAAGATTGAAACTTCCACCACAATTTCAATACCGTCTCAGTTCTTAAGCTCTGGTTGGGGGTTATGAAAACCAAATCTGATTAGGAGGAAGGGAGACATTACATAGGTTGTGTAAATCAATAGTGTACTGAGGGTGTTTGGCACCCAGAACAAAGCATGATATGGTGTGCCTAAAAAAATGTAATTCTCTCATATTGCAAATCAAGGAATTTCTTTAGACATCATGTCTGACAATACAGTGTATTAATATTTGAAGTCATGCAGAAGCATTTTAATGAGCCATGGGTTTATGGGAGTTGTGTAATATTATGTAAGAGGACTAAGAAAATGAGTTTCATAGGCATGGAAAGGAAACCAATGATGGGCAGGACTGAGTTCCAAAATGATTGAATTCCTGGAACTCGGTCTGTTATGAGGACCGTGACCGGGAAAGTCAATCCTTTTTCCAGTTAGGACCAGAATGAGAATTGATGGTCTATTTTCAATCAATTTTGGAGAGTCCAACATTCTTTGGAGCTTTTTATTCTCCTTTTCTGTCTCTTTTCAGGTTTTTACTACAATATACTTACTTTAAGTATAACTCAACTCAATACAGTAACCTTTCATACAGCATCTTTATGAATGTTTTTGGTGCGACTAAAGATTCTTTGGAGAAAAACAATATTTCGTTTCATCAAGAAGACTCAGAAAGAGACTGACACTGAAAATGAACATGTTTCAACACCTGAAGGCAAAGGAGGGCCTAATGTTGTCAGTGCTTCAACCTCAAGTCAAGGTACTGGAGCTCCTAGCAGAAAAACTGAACCCGGTAACCATTGGCCGGACCTGGACAAAATATTTCGAACACATGGGCCCCAAGGGTTTGCAGAACCTGGAATACAAGTGCATGCTGTGTCTGCCAAACAAGAACTTAATCTTGACAAGCAATAAGAGCCAAAACAACCTCAGATGACATGTCTACAGACACCACTCTCATGTTCAGAACCAGTTTGACATCAAGGACTGGGTGGCAATCCAGAAAAGGAATAAGCGGCCAAGCGACTGTCTGGAGCACCTCAGAGAAGAGAGGCAGAGGACCATGGTTCAGTCGACTATGCAGGAGACCATGACTAGACTCTAGAGTCACCAAGGCTCTCTTTGAAAAGGTCAGTAAATTCAATTAACACTTTCAAGTTTGTCAAAAAGTCTTTATGTCTGTTAGTTATAATGAAAGGTAATGAATTTGTATTTCTTTTTAATTAGTTAATCACTTTCTTTGTGGACAACATGTTGCCACTCAATATTGTCGACTCTGACTTATGGAAGGCCCTTTCAACAACAGTGTTCCTGTTCAACACATAAAGTTTTAGTGGACGCTTACCAGGCTTACTGAGGACAGGTATGCTTGTTTTGGTCATTCAATCCTTGCAGGTATTGAGATTCAGGGTCACATTGACCACATTGATGCAAGTGTTTGCGAATGCACGTTTTAGTTACTGAAGTTAAATATATGTTTCAAGGGACAAATAGATATGTATTGGAAAACATTAGTATTACCTGTCTTTTAATAAACTTTTTAAGGTTTGACGAGAAGAGGCAAAACATGAGGGACGTCCTTAACTCTGTACAGGTCTCTACTACGGCAGAGGTTTGGACGTAGGCCCACAGGTATGCATAAATTTTGATCAAATTGCTTCTACTTCACAAGTGAATCAAAAGGTTTGCAGGATTACCACTAACAATGGCAGCAACTTTGGCAAGGCATTTAAGTAAGCAGATTTTTCTTAAATTTCATTATTCACATTCCTTTTACTTTTCTAATTATTTACATTTTTTCATTTTTTCTGTAACAATGAATAAAAGAGAATGTTAATTGTGTCTCATTCTGCAGTGTCTTTGGCAAAATGGATGTGGAGCTGCCTGAGGAGGTCCAGGAGAGGAAGGTGTGGGCGGACCGATGATGCTGATGTCATTCAGGTTGAGCATCTGGAATCAGTATTGGATGGTAAATAGGTATTATTGTTTATTTCTTGATTTCTTTCACTTTTTACAGGTCATGTTAAGTATTTCATTTTCAAACATACTAATTGAATGAATGTAACATTTACATTCAGTTGGTTCTATGAAAGATTCTGAATATATCCTGCTGAAGCACACAAGGTGTGCCGCCCACACCATGAACCTAGTGGTCACCTCTGACGTTGACAAGGCCTGGAAGGATTCACCATCCTACAGGAAGATGTACTGGACTGCTTTTGGTTAAGCTACAGAGATATGGAACAAGCAGGAAAGAAGTTCACAAGCCTCAGACACCATGAAGGCCGAGATAGGGATGCTACTGACTGTCCCCACAATTGAGAGATAAAACTCTATCATCAACGGGGTGGCTCATCTGGTTAACATCTTTCGAGACAGGGAGAAGCTTCATGGACTACATCAGGTGTGCAACATTCTTGGGGTACCTGTGTTCTCAAGTAATCTTTTTTACTTTTCTTCTATACTTTATTTTACTTTTCTTTTTGAAAAGGTTAAATGTTAAAACTTAAAAGTAAAAAATATAAAAACTAAAAAATCTAAGTACAGGACTAAAATATTCACTTTTTCTTTCAGCTGATATTTGCTTTTTCAAAGAGTATCTAGAGGTGATGCAACCAGTCTGTAAAGCATTGTACATCATGTAAGGGGAGAACAAAGAATACATGGAGGGACTTCTGCCCACCTTGGCCATCTTTCAAAATGTTGAAGGAGCTGAAGGAAAGTGCCAATGTCAAGATGTGTCAGCCACTGGTAGTTGCCATCTAAAATGTCATCAAAAGCAGGTTTAGTCCCCTTTTTGAGGACATGGCCTACCTCCTGGCAGCTACACTACTTTCTCAGTTAAAATTGGGCTGGGTGAGACTGTTGGAGGACAATATCATGTACGACACTGAGATCGCAGCCAAGATGAAGAAGCGGATGTGATTATGGTGAAGAAGATTCTGATGGACTCAATCAAAGAACCCAGCAGCAGTGAGGGCGAGAATGACCAGGATGAGGATTCCTTTGGGGCTCTCTATGAGGGTTGGGCAAAAAGCAAAGAAACCAGAAACCAGGACCAAGTTGGTGGAAACATATCTCAGCAAGAGGCCTGTGAAACCCTTCATCATCAACAAATACTCGTTCAAAAACCCAGTGTTGAAGGACTTGTTCATAAAGTTTAATACACCTATCCCTTCCAATGTCGCCATAGAGCGGCTCTTCTCTTTGGAGAAAGATTTCCTCAAGCTGAAAAGATCTGGGCTCAGTGATAGCCATTTTGAAATGCCAGTTTTCTTTAAGGGAAAGTGAAATCTTGTTGTAGTTACTTGTATTAAATACTGTTAATTACTATTTGTATTATTTGTACCAGTGTTTTCAATTGGTTGTGTTTCATCTCAAATAAATATTTTTGGGAAGGACCGTCATTGGGACTGTTGATCTATTTTGAGTCAAGGACCAGGACTGGAACCAGGTACCCACCTTTGGAGAATACACACACATAACCACACTGTAAGGCAACACTGGCCAATCAAATGCCTGCTTACGAGCTTCAACCAATCAATACTTAGTTTTCTGATGAAGAAGCTGTAGTAGTAGCAATGCCCCACTTGGATAAAATCCCCATAACCTGGAATACTATTCTTTCCCTAAACTTAAAGATACCAGCAGGTCTTCAAAAAGTAAGAGCTATCAAGAGTCTGGAAACAAGAAAGTCCAAGCTTAGTAGGTATCACTGTACATAAATAAAGCTGCCTTAAAATCTGTAGTATCAGTGCCTGTGACCAGTACCTTAAGTATGTTGTATATGCTCACTGTCACACAGCATAAATTCTGGGGTATGGTATTTTCTTTTTCTATTTTTTTTTCATTTTCATTAAATTAACTGCTGTTTCCTGCATCAGTGAGGTAGCACCAGAAAACAGACGAAGAATGGCCCATCCACTCATATCCACATATATGTACATAAATGCCCAGATACGCACATATACATACATATACATATCAACATATACATATACATATGCAGATGTTACATACAAACGCATGTACATATTCATACTTGCTTGCCTTTGTCTATTCCTGTCGCTACCCCGCCCCACAGGAAAAACTGTTTTCAAAGTTACTCTGTTGGAACTCTGCATTAAGATTTTTTGGAATATTCCAAAATATGTATGAACAAGAAGGATGTCATATTATCGTTGTGTCTGCACACATATGTACTACTTTCTTACTGATTTTCTGTCTATAATATTCAATGGATAGTGTAGTAAAGGGAGCTTCATAATAAGCTTAATACTGGTAATTATAAAAAGAAAATGCTTTATATAATACTATTAAACACTACTGGTAGTTTTCCCAAACATACATAATTTTACTGTTTAAATGTGGATAATACATGAACATATATTTTTGAAGTTTATTAAATAATGCAATATATATTTTAAAACTGATGACATTACATTTTTATATACATTATCTATATAAAAAGACATTATATCATAATACACATAAAATCAACAGCAAAAAATGTTACAACTAAATTAATCCTGATGTTTGGCATTCAGTTCAGATATTTGTCCTTTTTCCCTGCTTATGTTCACCAGCAACATCCTAATATTCTATTTTTCATATTTGACGTATCCTAACAGAAAATTATATAAAGTAAAAATGGATTTAATACTGGAATATTCAGTTTCTGACATAACCTACGCAACTTTTAGGTATAAATTCTTTTTGGAATCAAGTCATTAAAAAATTGAACCCTTAACTACTAATAACTAATAGAAATGTGACAAAATATCAATTCTCATAACTAAGACAGTGAATTACAGAAATGTACTGTATAAACAATATATAAGTCAGACAATTTTACAAATGTACAACCTTGTAGTGTTAAAAGAAAAGTTCTGCCCATCTTTCCAGAACATCATGTATGAATAAACCCACAAGTACTTGTACAGTACTTGTTTTTACCTTATCAAATTATTTCAGCATCTGTTTCCACATACAGTACATGGGGTGGAACAGGATCACAAGCTTCAAAGAAAAATAAACAGGTTAATAAACATCCACTCATTGAAACAACAAAATTTTGCTAACAACTAAAAACCATGCACATCTTCAACATTATATTTGGTGCAACAAGGCTCTTTAAATACATTCATTTTGAATAATACAAAATCACTAAGAATTAATTTCTATTCCCTTTGGTGATATTTTTTCACAAGCATCTTCAGTGAGCACTTGGGTATTTTCTTAGGCATTTTATTACATTTCTCTACACCTTAGCAATGCACTTGGCAAGTCTGTTCAACTCTTGCACAGTCTACCTTTCTTCTTAACACTTGCATAGGCAATAAAAAATCTTAATCAAATAACAATAAGTCATGCATGTACCATGTCTACTCCATTTCAAACTTTCATGTGGGTGGGCCATCACCAGCTATTCATTTAGCATGCTCATGCTATCTCAACAAAACTTTCTTTCACAAAGATCTATCACTGCTCATACATTTAACTTGTTTAAAATACCTTAAGAAACTCCTATTCATGTATACAATATATTATCAGCTATGCAGTTACATTGTCCATACCATCTTGTCTTCATATGATTATGTACTGACTATCTCACCCTGCCGCCTTTCACATACCCTCATTGTTTGCCCTGTTTGTCCCAAAATTTCTATATTACTGTGTAGGTTACTCATATCTCTTGCTTCTATCTTCATTCCCACACTCTGAAAAAAGTGGGAGGCATATGTGTGTAAAAATTCATCCTGATTTAGGGTACTGTATATATTCTGAGTCATGTACTTTCATGATTATCAGTGGACTAAATTAGAAATAGGCAAATTTTGTAGCATATATGATGGAGATATGCATATCATGTATGCTATCCATACATACAGGTAAAATTTTGAAAACCCAAACTTCATGGGGCCAAGCAGGGTCTGAATTTTGGAATTTCATGACTTACAGAACTATGAGCCACAGAGTAATGTTTGAATAAACCATAGCCTTACAGTGTTTGTGTATATTGTATTAAGTAGATTCTAAATATTTTCTGTCTTTTCTTCTAATCAACAATCTTTCATATAAAAATGCACTGATCATACACATAATTGTCCACATCAAGGCTGGATCTGACCAGAAAAAATATAAATGGCTTCATCAATTCTACAGGTGATATTAAACCTGACTCAAAAAAATGACAGACTAGAAGTCAGGATAAGCATAAGGAGGGGATCTTTCATAGTTTAGATGTGGATGGACATGAACAGACACCAAGTTGGCCCTTCCTTGAGTTATAAAAATTCACATAGTCTGTTCAACACAGTGGTTTGTTGAATAATGCCTGATCTTGCTAATAATGTAAGCCTGCAATCAGCAAAACATCAATTGCAAAAACTACTGAAAGTCATATCCAAATGCACACAGCAGGCGATATTACATATACTCATTGCATGTCTTTTTAACAGCCTTCCTTGTACACCCTTCATCAAATCCAGGTCCAAGAGGGTTATTGAAAATGTAATGAAATGGGGACAATCTAATCTAGCTTACATATGGAATGCTAGTCCAATTAATGATTGATCATCTCGAATGTAGCATGAAAACATGCAAATGTACAGCTCTGTGGTGTGCTAACATAAACTTAACTACATATTTATGATTTTTTTTTCATATAACTGCCTATTCCTTCTTAGTAAGAGTGTCAGAAACACAAGAAACAATGGCCTTACTTGCAAGCATCCAGTCTCTAGATATCATGTCTAATGCACAAACAAAATTTGGTGGCAATTTCTGCTCATTACGTACAACTAACTTTCACACGAAAAGGAAATTACTGCGAATATGGTTCACAAAAGCATATAAGCAAACTCAATGTTCCCACAATTGATCATGGCTTACATTTTACCATTAAGTAATATATCTTCAGCCATGCTGGTACAAGAGTCTCAATGCAAACTGACCACCACTCTCCTGCTGTTCCTGGCACTCAACACACTTTATGGCTTATGAATACATGAAGTCAATATCACTTACAAATATTAATAAATAAGATGTAAAAACCAGTAAATTACTGGAATGTCACTAAGAAATGGAAAGATAATCATTGCCTTGCAGTCTCCGAAGTCATCTGCTATATGAGAAGCCTCTTTGGAAAACTGAGAGCAAAAAATAAAGGACAAGTAACATTATTATATCACATGAATCACCATTATACTTGATCTATTTCAACGAGTCTTGTTGTTACTCTTACATCAATTACATCACACCACCAGCTTTTGCTTCTCATTTATAGCTCTGGAGCAAACGATAACATCTTTCCAGGAGAATCTATCTGTTGATCTCTCTGTTACCTACCTATTCATCTACCTACAGATTGGTGGACAGACATATTACAGTGCATAACCATACAGCCATAATCAACAATTTGGAAAAAACTTTGGCTAAAATGTGTCCACAACTGATGTGATTTCAGGGGGGACATTTCCAAACATCCAGAAAAATGATTGAGGGCCTTGACTAAGATATCTGCTTTGAACAGGTCCTTACATTTTATCTGATGGTGTTGTTGGAGTCTTAATGACAGGACCTTTCTAATGAGCAGGTGATGAAGGTAGAATAATTAAGAGTGAGCTACACTGGGAGAGATGAGAATAAGAGTAATGAAGATGTACTCATCCTTCATCAATAAACTATGAAACAGTTGTCCAGGTCTTTCAGCCTTGTGGAAACAGTCTTAAAGATCATCATAGAACATAACAAATGCCATGATCACATCCTTAAGACAAGTACCGGTGCATTTCTGTGCTACGAAAAGTTATACAAATGAAAAGAAGCAGAGATCTCTACAGCCTTCTTTATAAAATTTTTTGTGCAAGTTCCTCTAAAAGTAGCATAGAGAGTCAGTCTGTGGTTGACATTTTGACATCAAGCTTTGATATGCAGCCTCCTTAGCCATCTTTAGTGTTTATTCATATAGTATGGTTTCCATTACCTACACACATAATTTTGCATGTTTACCTATGATTTTGATTATGCTCATGCATAGTATAAATGATTAAGTCAACCAAGTAAACAGAAAATGAAGACTCACGACAACATACCACCACCACTACCTCTGTCATTTGTACATTCTGCATTGTTACTGTACTACAGTTAATGTGTAGCTAACACTACAAAAACAGTGAAGAAGAGTCATGTAAGCAACTCAGTGGCAATTTCACGATACTGGGATTCATAAATTTGACTATGGAATGCATTTCAAACTATTTAATGGAAATATGAGAAAAATGTAGCTTGCTTTCAATGTTTGCTTAACAAAGCATTTTCCGGGAATGTATCTTCTTAGATAAACATGGAATGTTTGTACCACATACTCTTTACATCATCCACATGAGTATCTTTACTCTTGGCCATTCTTTTCCTCTACTTTTTTCTGATATAAGAGTTGCTTCCTGGTTATATAGTATCTCCATTGCCACTCTAATCTTTTCATTTCTTACTCCTCTAGATTTAAGTACCACCCTTGTTCTAATTTCATCTTTGCTATTAACATATCAGGATCCATAAAGATTTCCCTTGCTATCTTTACATCCTACACTTTCTTCCTCAATCTTTCATTTATCTATACAGATGAAGCATTAGATATGAATTCATTAAAATAGAATATTATTATTCTTTGGATACATACTTTAACGAAAGTAAACTTTTTCATTCATCGATGAACTATATATGTTTTCTACTATATGCTGAGAAAAATAAGTTACGAATTTGGTAAATTCAGTATGAAAATCTAGAAAAAAACTTGCAATGTTATGCATGGGCCTATTAAATGTGGCTTCACTTATGTATGTCTCTAATTTCGATAAATTTCAGATAATGACAAGGGTGATTCTGCTGCCTTCCTAAATCTGGCATCAGTAAGATATTCTTAAAAAATGCAAAGAAAATTAAGAAGGCTGTTGCTTGATCTTAGTAATTAAATGCTTGCAATATAACAAGTTAGACATTCTTTGACTGGTTGGCAATCCAGGCAGATCAAGGTCAGGAATTCATACATTTAAACTTGTGTTTAATCAGTGGAAAGGCTCCCTATATCAATAGTTCTACAAAATTAGTGAATACACCTTTTTTTTCATAGCAGGAATGAAAACAGGGGACTTTTGGAGGTTTTGGGAATTGTCTCACATGCTATAAGGTTCTCTATTCATGGATTCATTAGTGAACCTAATATGCATTGTGGGGTAAGGTGTATATGCATTTGTAACACATAAAAGGCATACCATGTAAATCTCTATTCTACAGGGCAACTAAACAAATGGTATGTTGATTACTGTGAATATTTCCTGAATAATCATTATATACATCACAGCTTTCATAATCAGGAGCAGCACACAGCTTTTTTTTCTTAAGCTCACGTACCTTATCTAAATGAATTGACTTTGGATTTAACACTAATGAAATTCCTGAGAGATACAGTAGTACATCTGTCAGCATATTCTTAAAATCAAGATTATTAACAAATGAATGCATATCAATAACTGGACCACAATTCAAATGAAATCTGCCAATTTGCAGAGCAGAAAATAAATGAAACAAAATCATCATCTATCCATCAACAGTCATTACCATATTTCTAGTATCTAATATCTAGATCTTCAACTTTTCTGTTGTACATACCATCTGATGAAAAGTATGAAATTTACGCATGTAGAAGAAAAGTGAACAGTCACTGACCAGGGAGGTATATCACTAGTACTACTCGCCTGGGTATTGGGGGGTCAGCGGGATTAGCTATGACTGTGTAGTGAGCCAGGACTTACGTTGTTGTCAAATTTCACTCCTCTAACCAAGATAACTGTCTTTTCTTTGTCATACATAACACCTGATAACACTTATCTCACAAACTGATTCTTCATAACTCTTGATTTTTCTGCAGTAAGTGCTATGCACTAGCCTAACTTTTTGGCAAAATGGTAGGAGCAATACACAGAAGAAGTAGGCAGGAGCATCAGGTAGAAACATTAGGTATAAGTAGTAGGTACGAACATTGGGTAGAAGCATTAGGTAGTAGTAGTAGGTACAAACATTAGGCAGGAGAATTGGGTACAGGTACCAGGTTGGAACTTTAACAGAGAATATTAGGTAAAAGCCTCTGAAAACACTGTGCAAAAATTGCCCTTTGCCAGTGGCCTGTTAAGGGTGAGGCACCAGAAGTGGCATTGGAGTTCACCAGTTATGGAGACTCTTTTGCTATGACCATCCCCTTAAGGCAGCTCCCCAAAGGAACAATCATCAAGAATACAGATAGATGGATAGATTGTATATCTCCAAAATTAAATGGGCGAGAGCTTAATATCCTGTCTCCATTAGACATAGTATCAAACCTGTAAACTGGCAAAGCAAAGTAGTAACGGAATGGCCAACTCCTCCTCAGTGAGCAGTCAAGGGCAGCCTGACATTTGCAAGCCAACTGACTTTGAAATCACAGATTGTACCACACACTGCATAAGCTAACTACTAAATAGTTAACACTATTCTTCAACTACTGATAAAACAAGGTAGACAGCTGTATAGACTTCCTGCATGATACACAACTGATAAATTCTATCCAGGGTTTCAGGTTTCACTTGAA
>JAUTXX010439511.1:0-12768 GCA_032273605.1 Panulirus laevicauda
TTCAATACACCCTCTTCTGCTCTCTCAACCACACTCTTTTTATTACCACACATCTCTCTTACCCTTTCATTACTTACACGACCAAACCACCTCACACCACATATTATCCTGAAACATCTCATTTCCAGCATATCCACCCTCCTCCGGACAACCCTATGTATAGCCCATGCCTCACCCATATAACATTTTTGGAACCACTATTCCTTCAAATATACCCATTTTTGCTCTCCGAGATATATATGATCACTTAGAAATGACAGTCAGAGAAGGATAGTAAGAGCATCATGTACGAAAGTACTGAAGAGGATATACTGATACGGTCTAGACATACGAAAGGGATGAGTGGGGAGAGGATTAATAAGGTGTACATGTCACAAATGGAAGTGGATAAGGAAAAGTGGAAACCAAGGTGGAAGTGGAAGGATGGAGTAAGATGCTCTGACGGTTCGAGGACTGAGCTTGCTGGAAGGTACGAGGCATTCTAGGGATAGGTTTAGCGGTGTGGCATACATATATGGACGACATGGTGTCATTGGGTTGACCCTGAGTATATGAAGCGGTCGCTTGCAGGGTGAAATCTTGTACAAACATCTGGAGAAGGTTGAAAGTGTTGGCAATGCTAAGTTCTAAATGTCATGGTGACTATTATGTATTAACATTCTTACTGTATATCTATGCATTTATTTTATGTTTAGCTGAGACGACACAGGCAAGCGAGGCCCAAATCAAGACCATCTCATATGCGCTATATCTTAGCCTAAGCTAGTTACCCATTTTAACGACCAACCACTAGGGATGGATGGATGAACAGATGGTTGCCTAGGGACCAAAAGCCGCAACCAAGATTTTATGCGCTCGATCCTGAGTGGCCCATGAATGCGTTATGGCCAAGAAAACTAACCGTTACACTCTGCAAGCATATTCATAGTTATTGCTTGATTCTATATTTGAAATAATCAATATTCTCAGCACATAATTAACGTATGAGTCATCACAATCTTCTTTACATTTAATTACACGTTTATTTAGTCTACATAAATCATTGCAACCTTCCTTCCATCTAAATACGTATTTGTTTAGTCTGTTTTATCATTTGAGCGTAAGAATTTAAATAAGCGGATAGGCCAATGTTGCCACGTCTTGTTGACTTTCTAGTCTTTTTAAGTTGCTCTGTTACCAGAACGGTAGGATTTTAATAAAATACAGAAGGATTAGAGAAGTTTTCAAAGCATGATGAACGATAGAAGAAAACTTAGGAAGGATTATAGACTTTCCTTCATGGATCTGACAGATTAAAAACGAGTCTACCCATCACGCTCTGCCTGTCGTGATTGGCTGCTGGCTGGCTGGCATGGCTGACTCCAACCTGCAAGACGCTGCATCACAAGAGGCTTGGACACGTGTCTCCACAAGCAAATTGTTAGAAAATAACCATTTTGTCATCAAGTATGCCTTCACTGTTATCTTCAGGTAAATTCTACAAAACCGATTTAGGTTAAGTTAAATACTTAAGAGGTGATATTAGCTTGTTATTCAGTTTCAAACTGCTGTGTTGATGAGCTAGTGCAAAATTCTCCTTTGTCAGCAACGTGGCTCAGTGAACTAGAAAGGCAAGTGTGTATATGATTTGTTACCCATCCTCTGCTCTAAAAACTACTGAAGAAATGGTTGATTATTTGGCGTCGCTACAATCATGAGGATCGACAGGCGAGTCTATAAGAGTACATTTAATAGACCAGAATATTTACGTCTGGAGCCCCAGTTTAAAATCAAGGTACATTTGTAATTGTTTCTTCATGTTCGCTCTGCGTTGACGGTCGTTTCGCTTCTGAAAAAAAGGTACGTGTTAGTTACTCAGTCGCAAGACGCTACCGTTGGGTGAAATACTATTTTGCCGACTAATAGCAGCTATTCCCCATTATGTTCATTTCTTTACTGGATTTATCTGCTTCCCTAAAGAAAATGTTTTGCACATACCACCAAAATCCATTAAAAAACTACCAATTCTGATGAGAATATTTTTTTTCTACAATACTCGTGTCCACTGGGGTGACGGGAGCTCGCATGCGTCGCCATTTTGAAGCCTCGGTAAAAAGTTAGCTTGAAAACTATCTGGTCATCCATGCACTACTCCAACGCCATCTAACTCTTAACTTACCAAGACTTGTTTCTTAATATAACACGAAGTTGGTGCCATGGTATGTAACTATGTCGACCACAAACCACTTGGTATGATAATGAAGACATCACGGCGCCGACTACATATAAATCATATGCTTATTTGGTAATACTAAACTACCCCGTCATCATTTTATGAAACATGTTGCCTTACCATTTAGAACAAAAGTGTAGCATTCCTCTAGAATCGGGCAGATTTGGGTAATTCTAGATAGTTTTTCCTTCAGCTTTCAATGGAACACACCACATAAACACTCGGTCGGCCACATTGGCGCCAATCCTTTGTGAAGCATCATCCCCACAGGGAGTTGCACTTACTATATCTTTGTTGCCCTTCTATCTTTTAGGCTAAAAAAAAAAGGTGATGTATTATTCATCAAGATATTCAACAAGTTAATTGTGATAGTACGTAATGGTTTGATGTTTTCAACAACACTGCTTGAAAAAAAAAATACTGGAACATGTCGCGTCTGCGCATTGCGCAGGCGCGACACAATACTGCTATAGGAAGCCAACAAGTTGGGTTCGGTTGTTGGGAAGACGACCAGTTGGAAATTTTTTTTAGCCTTTCAGTTTCGTGCTGCGTTCATATCGGTGTCTGAAGTTTAAGTCAGCCCAGACATTGGAGAAATGTTATGGATGTGTGACTGACTTATCGCTGCTGGCGTTACTCTCCAAAATGGTTCTTTCCGTCTTATCATCATCCTTCCCAACCAGGTAGTACAGGCGACGGTATATAGTTATGATCTTTCTTGGAATTAAGTGGAGTAACGGGTTTTGGAGTTTTTTTTTTTTAACTAATTGGGAGGGATTTGTTGGAAGATTTTTGGAAGTGCGGCGAGAAGTGATTTCCTAAACTAAATTGGCCAGCATTGTGTGGTTTACAGATAATGGGAAAGTGATTGTGTGGTTTACAGATAATGGAAATGTAATCATGTGCGTAAGCTTTTGTTAGATATAGAGGTCATGGGGTGAGGCTTAGGTGAATTTTTTCTCAACTGCAAAGTTTCCTAGTGCTTCAGGCGTCGTTCATATCTCGGGTTTTTATGTTGGACTTCCACTATGGGAAACTTATTTCACACACCATATCCGCTTTCAACAAAAACTTAATGGATTAATCAAATGCATTAATCACAGGTTTGGTCAGAAATTACAGAGAAATAAGACCGGTTTTACTTTGGTTGTACCGTGTAACTGCTAAGCAATTGTTTTCCATTGTAAGGTATTTAAGCGTATTTATAAAGAAATACGGATGTATATATTAAAAAAGTACATACGAGAAAAATAAACTATATTCAAGCGGGTTTGCAATTTTTCGGCGAGGAAAATCTATACGATGCATCGAAAATATGAAAATCATATATGCTATGATTACACGGGATTTAAGGTAGATTTTCATGTTAAATTCGCATTTAAAGAATAACACACAACACTTGCTAACAGTAGTCTGCTAACTCTCATGACCAGCATGAGACCAAGATACTTAGATGTGTGGGCCAAATTGCCAAAAGTTATTACTTTACATTATTTCAGTTTGTTATGATGGCACTGCTGTTTAAGAAGATAGATACGTATGTGGTAATCTTGTGCTGATGTGAATTATGAATATGTACCGTGGAAACGGTTTTGATAACTTACGAAATTGGCCATGCTTTTCTCTACAAAGTGATGATTTACATAGTTGACGGAAAGATATATTGTCTTTTTTTTTCTTAGAAAGTTAAGTATACTATAACGTTATTGCAGTCCAAGGAATTCTAAGTGCATAACGAACCAGATTGTTTCTGCGTAGCTTTCATCTTTACAACTGGCAAGAATGGTTATCAAAAAAGTATTGAAGTATTAAATCCATTTTAGTTCTTTGAATTGTTAGATAATGAATAAAAAAGATATAAATAGCAACATAGAAGCGTCAAAGAATAATATTTCCCCAATACTTCATGGTTATTTGATTATACCACACAGTTCCAGATTAAACTGCCTTGTTTACTAATGAGAATTTTAACTACTTCATCTCCTTTTCCATTACTGATTCAATAAAGAAAGATGCTACTGGCTTCATAAATATGTACTGAATATATGCGATATTGTAGTTTTATTTACACAACTTTTCTGTACTTGTTTATTTCAGATATCTTGTATTTTGTGTAGGCAAGTGATTAAACCTTATTATAACATATAGACAACTTTTCTGTACTTGTTTATTTCAAATATCTTGTATTATGTGTATTCGAGTGATTAAACCTTATCATAACATATTAATCTGCTCACCTTGCTATGTTTTGCTGAGTTTGCCAGAGATAATACTGACAGAGTTACTTTCTTTGGACATTTTTTGAAATTTTATCCCAAGCACTCATTCGGCAATTCTCATGAGTACTTACAACTATTCATACACTGTAATCCATTTTGACTTGGTTGCGATCTGTTCGCTGAGCGTATAAACGGTGTCTTATTCAATTTACCACTTGCCTTGGTTTCTTTCATTGACGTTACGCATTTCTTCGAGATTTCTTAATATTGGCCATCTTCCTACCACCATTCTTTTGCCTCACATTGTGTAGAATTTAACATTTTCCTGCTTGTGAAGTCTGAATTGTCACACACACAAAAAAAATGCACTTGTGTTCATGTATTCTTCATCTCTAGCGATTGATGTTAGTTCTCTTCAATTATTTTCTTCTGTTCACTTTTTCTGAGAAATCAGGGATACAGATGGTTGTCAAACAATTATTCGTGTATTTTTTCACTCGATTATTACACTTAAGATATTTCCATATCACTGTTTGCTGCTCCACTTACACACTTGCTTTCACATTCACATTCACCTGGTGAGATTATTTGTTGATAGTCATATTCAACACTTTTCACGTATTACATAAGAGAACTGCCTGTTTGTTAGTATTAACGGCACTTATGAGGGGAATGTGTGCAGATGTTGAAGATATCTCTTGAAGCATGCTCAAGTCACATAATTGAAGTTTTTGAGAGTAGAAGTGTATACTTGTGCTTTTTCTTTCCACTTGTTTAAATTTTGGTTCTGCATTGCATGTGAACAGACTAATGCTATATGCATTTAACCCCCCCTTATAATTTTCTTCAGGTAGCTAATGAGCATATGAACGATATCTGCAAAGTGCACCCATAACCTATTCCTACAAATGCAGCCCTGTATGTGTGTGAAGACTCTGTTATCTGAGGTAATGTAACTGTTTTCTTGCATTAACCATGCCAGCTGTATAATATACTTTGTGCATTTTTTTGCTTACATGTGTTGGTAGTGCTTTCATACTAAAAGCATGGTGTTAATTGTGCATATATTCCCTTATACAAACAGTAAAAGCATATTATTACTGGATGCTTCCTTCAAGTTGTTACATTGCAAGCAGGAAGTCATTACTTAGACTGAATACTCAGTCTCCTCACCATTGTCACTCTCTTTGATTCCAAATGTGCAACTTGCTCAACTAGAAATCAGTGCAGTATTACATAATAGCTTTATCTCCAGTTTGTCACTTTTTCAGCAAGTTCATAAACACATGCTTGTTACAGTTACAACTGTTTCCATATGAAGCTTTGAGTACAGTTTTGTGTTCAGTGATTCCAATTCATCAGGCATTACAAATAGACCAGATCATGCTTCAATCCATTGTATGTTAAAATCTGGTGTGTTTATGGGAAGTTGTTAGCCCAGGTTTGTGGTATGTAGAACACAAAACAGAGGCAGTAGCCAATACGGCTAACAGAATGAATACCCAGTCCTAACTACTTGATGAGAGAATTTATTAGTCTATGGGGGGCCATGTGACACTGGAAAAATAATTTTTAAGACGTTTACTCAGTTTGGTTGAAATAATAACTAGTCATTCTTATATTGTCAAGATTATAAGCTACTTCATATAATGTGGAAAGTTTACTGCTCCACAAAAACTGCATTTCCTATACTTTTACTTACCTCACACTCCAGCTCATTTTTTTGTTCTCTGTTCCCTTTTTTTTTGGTTGGAATTAACATCACTGGTATATGGACCTATGCAGTGTACTTGTAAGTGTTGCTGACCATAACACTTTCACAAGGCACCTGGGATCAAATGCATGGGTTTAAATCTTGCTTGTGGCACTTAGTCCACAGTTATCCCAGCAATTCATCTTCCCCAAGAGCTTAATTGATTAATTTGATACCTTGCTTTTATGTTAGGGTATACATTTATGTATACAGAGCATTAAGGAGATGGTCTTGGTTTGGACATTTAGTTTCTCATGCTGTCTCAGCTTATGTGTGAAATGATGATCAGATATGAAAAAAAAAGAAATGTACCTTTGGAACACTGCATCTTCCTAGAGAGGGATATACACTGTTATGTACTCATGCGTCATTCCAACCGTATCTCATGACGGTAATGAGGCTGAGATGTATAGGATACATTTGGAATCCACCTTCATAATACAGGGTATATACAGTTAATTGTTGATCTTTTGGAAATAACTTTGGCTGTGAGATTTGAATCAACCAGGTTAAGAGGACACTGATAAGTGTTCCCCTTTACATCCTTAGGATGAGGAGTCCACAGCTTTCTAGGGAAAGCAGTCATTGAAGGAACACCACCACATGAACAAGTGAGGATGTGAAGGGCTGATTATACCCATGCACAGAGCCTCTTACCTCATATACACTACTAGTAACCAGCATTAGTTTTGCTCCACCCACTAAATCCTTTGACGACCTCACTTTTAGTCACCTCAGGATGACCAAAACTCTCTCAGTGTTTTGACAAAAGTATTTGTGTCTGCTTTAATGGGAAATTAGGTGACTTGTGGCACTATTGGAACCTAGCCTCAATAATTGTGTGTTTGCTTGGTTGGTACACTGTACATAGAGGCTTGTCATATCATTACCTTTGAAGCAGCATATCATTTCTTGGCACATCTCCTTATGAACAGATATTCATAGTCAACTTTCTGCATTTAACTTAAGTTACAGCACTATGCTTACAAATGATCTGAGCAAAAAACTACACTTATTCCTTCCTCTCTTATTTATAAACATGGACTAAATGTGAAATGACTTGCATAATTTATCAGTCTATGAATTTCATCATACAGTTAGCACATAACATACAAATAACAGAGCTACAAATCTTTTATCCTAACATTTTGGCTTTTGAAGGGCAATATAAAAGTGGCTTTACAATTATAATTGTAATACAAATTCAGATGAATGATACAGTGGCCTTACAATGAATGAAGTCACAGTACAACTGTAGAGCCTTAGAATCATAATATTACATTATGACCAAAGAACCTCACATTACATAGTATTGACAATTTTAATGATTCACAGAGCAGGGTATGTAGCACATTTCTAGTTAGAAGGCATTATTCTAGCTTAAAGATTGACCGTTACGAAGACCTGGCTTCACTTATTTTGCCTTGCAACAAACACATATTATCAATAGGCCTGACAGCAGTACTTGAAATAGTCCTAGCTTCTGACTGCACTATGCCATCTCGTCCCAGAAATTATTGAAGGACACACTTTAGTGTCCAGTTCTTTATGGATGTGTTCTCATTTATAATAAGGATCATGTTACCTGCTTGGATGTTTCTTTTAAGTTCTGACCATTTCTGTTGCAACTGTAAGAGCAAAGGGTACTCCCCTTTCCAGCATTTCCAAAAGTGTTTCAAGATACCGAGCATGCCTCCAATATCTCCCATACATACTCTCGTTGGAAAACCACCATTGGTACAAAGATAACATTCCATTGCAAAAGCAAATTTCAGGAGTAACTGCCTCTAAATTATTCAGATTCAGTGATTCAAGGGTCAATGGCCTGCCATTCACAATACCCTTGGTTTCAAAAAACAAGTATCTAGAGGCTTGTCATCTAAAATCTGATCCGACCTGACACTACCATCCTCTTCCGCTACAAATGATACACCACTCTGGGCACCTGCACATGCTCCTGCATTGGAGGCATTACTTATGACTCTAGCACTACCAGCGTGGTTCACCATATCCTTAGGTTTTGCACCACCATGCTTAGCACCATTAGTTAGCTGGTGTTCCAATTTTCTGTAATGTTCAACTATATTTTCTGAGAATGCCTGTTGAGATCCTTGAGCCCTCCACTGTCCTCATTTACCTTAAAAGCTTGTCTTATGAATTTCTTATGCCTTATATATATTTCTTGTACAGAATGTAAAGCCTATCAACTTCATTACTTACTGTGAGTAAACTAATATCTTTTAAAGCAACAGTCCTCATCTGGTTACTTCTATACTTCTATGCCTGTTAGCACTCACTATACCAGCCCTGGATTGCTTCAGTCCACCAAAGTCTTCTTTTATAACTTCTGCGAGATCTAACCATGTTGAATGAAGTCCTTCAATTTGTTCTTGAGCCTGTACATGCATTTCCCCAATGTGCAAGATATCTCAGCCTTATCTCTAAACATGTTGGCAATTGCTGTTTACTACTGCAGTATGTTGGCAATAATCAGTCACTGCTAGACCACCAATATGCACATAAACAATAACGAGCAAGCATTCTTCATCATCATCATACTGGAAGGCCATGCAAACCTTAGTTAATCAGCCTTTAATGTGGTAGTAATGCATATTGGGGTTATATGCTTCTGATTTTCTAGTGGTTTATTATCAGATTCTTTGTGGTTGCTTGGATTCGAGGAAGAATTCACTGGGCAGATCTGACATTTGCTTTTTTAGAGGTGAGTCATATTCTGTACCATTTAGTATTACAATACTTGGATTGTTTAAAAGGTGTTATATTGTCTATGATTTGTGTTTTTGGTATTTTTCTTGGGTGTCATGGACAGAGGAGCAGCAGATGCCCTATAGATTTTGGCAGGTTGCAGCATCATGGGCAATATGGAGAATCTGCACTTCCTGCTGTGTAGGTGTGCATGAAGTGCAGTGTCCAATTCTCTGAATTGTTACAGCAACATGTAAATTGCAGTCTTGGGGAAAAAGTCTAAGGTTCTTGATGTGTTTTCCTGAAGTTTGTAGGTATGAGGTCCATGAGGTTTGCTACTATATCTGAATTCCATTTTTCTTTTGTGATTGGTCTGACAGTGGACTTGAATCAGTGTGATCAAGAGAGGAAAGGCTCAGTACATTGATGGCTATGAGCCGGCCTTGTTAGCAGCATTGGCTGATGGATTTCCTTTGCTACTGATGTCAGTTGGGGCCTGGCAGAATTGGAAACCTGTTTCCTTGTGTATCATTATTATTCAATAATGGATTGGATGACAAATACGTGTACGTGATTTGGGTGAGGTGTGTGTTAATAATGTTAGTGCTGACTTTTGAGTCTGAAAGATGACTGTTGTTGGAAATGAAACATTTTGGAGTATTATCAGTAGGGGGTTTCCCCCTCTCTCTCTCTCTCTCTCTCTCTCTCTCTCTCTCTCTCCTTAGATTTAGGCTTGATTTCTGTTGAGCTGTTTAGTTTTATCATAGTGTGACAAGATGTGGCATTTCTTGTTTTTCAATTACCTCTGCATTTTGGTATTTTGGGCAAGTGCTGAAGGATAATTTGTATTGACCTTAATAGTGAAAGAAAGTTTTCTTTTTTAAGGTGATTTTCTTGTGAAAGCCATTGCAATTTGCACATTCAGTATGAAGTGTGTATTTCTCCATAACTGAATAGGAAACATTTGGAACATCTTACAACAGAGAATGCAGGGTGTGGCCTTTTGAAACTTCATGATTATCTTTACCTCCAGAATCTTAATCCGTATTACCTAGAGGCCATAGACTTTTTATAATTTCTGTGAAATTCTGGTAAGTAGACCATATTCTGCCATAAGAATGCATTTGCCCCTTCATGAGCGGGAGTGAAAACTTACCCGGCGATTTGCCTAGTCTTTTTATTCTGACTGATGAATAGTGGATGCTTACCTCGGATTTAATTGAAGTTCCTGTGTTAAGTTCTTTAAGTGACTTTTATATGATATACTTTGACGACGGGTGAGGTGTTGATAGCTCTAGTCACTTGGTTAGGATGATTGAAGTCGTTCTTCGACTTCGCCATGATGACAGCCTACCGTTCCTCTTGGCCTTTATAGCACTATAATAGGAGTGTCGATGACTTTTTGGACGCCTGCATATGACTTAAATTCCTTCCGTCATAGTTAGTGTTGACTTGGATCTGCTGGAAGTCCGGACGCCGGTGCCAGACGCAGCAACCCCTACTATTTACCTCGATCAGCTGGGAGACCGCAGTCCGCACGCCAGTGCCAGACGCACAATTAAGTGATAATTCTTCACCACCCTATCTAATTTAGTCACAGTATAATACTCAGTGTGGACCCAGTGTAGTTGAGATATCGCAGGCCTGGTGGTTTTCTTGGGGTGGGGTGTGTCGCCTCGTTGTCACCGCTATGTGCGCCCTCCAAAAATGTTCTCGGCTCTCTTGAAGATAGGACTTACAGCCATTCCGTCAGACATTAGACATAAATTAGCACTTCACTGAAATTGCCTTAGGATGACTGAAACTTGCAGTTTTGTGGCCAGTTAATTGGACTGTCCCTGGATGTGGAGGGGATCATGTTCGGCACTGGTGGAATCGACTCATTAACTGTGGGGGTGTACATTGTACCAAAAGCATTACTGACATCACCTGTCAACGTACATTTGATTAAAGATCCCATCTCCATATGTAAAGGTATCCATAACTCAATAGTTACAACATGGGACATACAACTGCTGAGCAAACAAATGCATTGTTCCTAACCCTCTGGTCTTTTAAATGGACAGATCGTGACCTGAATCTAGCTAACTCAGGGTTGGCACACAGGTCCCTCGTTTCTAGCCTCAGCCATCCCAACCTCGCTTGGCGTTACACTCTACTCTGAATAGCTTAATAGTAAAATGTACACAGTAAAGTTTACAGAACTTCAAGTTTCACAGCACAGTTGGTATTTAAGTTATCGCGTATCTCGCACATGACAAATATTCCGCAAGAGTTAAAGATATCTTCATAACATTTAACCTCTTCTTGGTTAGTAAGACTGGTTAGAGATATCTGAATATTATCCCCCCCCCTTCTTCTATGGTATAGTATGATTCAAAGCCAAGTTATTCCATGTTATTTTTTTTCCCAAGTGGCTTTGTATATGGACACGATATGAATTTTAATTATAACTTTTACATTGGGTAAACTTTGCTGAGAAGTAGATTTTTGGTAGTTATTTTGGTTTGTTATTTTGTGTGTAATACGGAGTTCATTCTAAGGTATAGTTCATTTGTGTGGAACGTTTGGTTCTATTTTTGATGCTTGATAATTCCTCATCATATCCCCCAAATTTGTGTTATCGTTTTTGTATAAACGTTCATGAATGATGAGCTAAAAGTTAAGTTGTTTTCTATGGTTTATTGTCTCTTTTCATAACAGTGCTTCTGTCTTTTCTCATTTACATGAAATTAAGTCTATTATAAACCATATTAGGGTAATATTTTGGTAAAGGATGGAAACAGTGTGTCCCATACTTTCGAAGTTTCCAGAATTAATGATTATTGCTTATTGTAATAGCGTTAAATGTCTTTTGTAACAAAGTAAGTCCATATTTGATTTTAATTTTTACTGCTCAGGGCAGATGCAAAATCAGTTAACAGTACCCATGACCTAACGAGAGAATATGAAAATGTTTTGGAAAGGGGCAGGTGATAAAAAGTGAATGCCAGAGCAAATGGTTGCATTAGTGAGTGGAGCAGATGTTTAAGTGGACATGCGTTTGAATAGATAGAGTGAGCGGTTTGACGAAATGTCCAATGTACTAGACGATGGGTAGGCAGATATGGTACGGTTGGGACAAGATGGCATGTGGAGTAAGAGAAACCTGTTGAGTGGTATGGTGAAAAGAGAGGAAGTGATGAATATCTATCATAGGATGAAGTGTGTTAAAGCATGAGTGGATTGGACCTCAGTTGAAGTTCTTAAGGAAGAGGATGTCAGTGCTCTTTATCGGGTTGTCAGGTCACTCAGCGTTTGATTGGTCCATGATAAGGTGCCCCAAGACAAAAAGAATGCATGTTGAGTGTCCATATTTATAATGGCAAGGGTGACAGATATGAGTGCACGAATCACAGATGTATAAATCTGTTGACTATACCAAGTAAACTGTATGGGATTGTGGTGATTTGAGAGGGTGGTGCCATGCGGGAAAGTGTGGCCTTAGGGAAGTTAGAGGATCTGTGGACTAGGTGTTTCCTTTGAAGAATATTGGTGATAGATATATAAAGAGACTGAATTATATGTGGCATATATGGAGATGAAACAAAAGCCTTATTGAAGGAGATACGAATATATGAGATAATTGGAAATTTACAAAATGCAGTGGGGAGTTTTTCTAAGGAGAATATGTTGTGTGCGAGTAGGAATGGGGGGAGGGTGGGTGGTTACCGGTTGAAGATGGGTCTGAGTGAAGGACACGTGATTTCACCTTGGTTTAGTCTGTTTATGGACAGGATGGTGAGTTAGGTGAATGTAGAAGTTGTGTGTGTGTGTGTGTGTGTGAGAGAGAGAGAGAGAGAGAGAGAGAGAGAGAGAGAGAGAGAGAGAGAGAGAGA
>JAUTXX010439622.1:0-12768 GCA_032273605.1 Panulirus laevicauda
AACCAACCAGTCCTATGCATGGATCACATTCATAATGAGAGTGACTGTGGTTTTAGATCTATCTTTAGCACTTTAAGAAGATTTCCGGTTGGTGATGATATGTTAAAGAAGACGGCTTTAATGACCCTGGCAGATGTGTTAAGCATTTAGCTTACAACCAGCCAACCAGTCCTATGCAAGGGCTAGATATGGATAGTGATCTTAGAATTATCTTCGGCACCGGAAGATGTTCAAGATCTTTCAGTTAATGATTACATGTTGACGTTGACGTGCTTATTGTACAAATTATATAGCATAGTATATCTTTAAATCATTTGTTATACAAAGGTGATATGAAAAAGACATGGACACGTATTTATTTTATTTCAGATTTGATTGGAATGTCTTATGAAGGTCTATAGTTTTTTGAGGTTATTTACCAAATATAGCACATTCTGTTGTACTGGCTTGGTACATAACCAATCCTAACCACATACAAACTCACATACGTACAATTATCAATATTTACAACAACTTTTATTGAGTAAAAGGATTATCTCAGATACAGAACTGCAAAATTAAAGGTATGAACGTGTATAATACGACTTTATACACAGGCTGGCTAGCACCTGGTGTCAAGGCTTGGTACTATATCCACTATATCACGACACTGAAGCTGGGAGAGCCACAGGAGGATGACAGGTTAATGACAGGGTCGTCCCAGGTGGCGCCTCATCCACATTCCAAGTTGCAGATTCAGATCTGGAGCAGACGACGATGAGGCAAGCAACCAGCGTTCAGGATGGCGCTCCTGTAGCTCTGTAGACTTGACCCACACTCACCCTTGCCTGTAATTAAGAGGGACCTGATTTAATACAGAAACATATCAGTTTTGGCTACTGTAATGGAATAAGAAGTATATCAAGATTTGAAATAAACTGCTTATGGCAATGATTTCAGAGTGCTTTCAGTCACCACCAGACAGGAGACGGTATACACAGTCTGCTAATGTTGTTATGAAGTTTAGGTTATAACGCACCAGTAAACCTAACAACAGTCGTATTAACTTAAGAAATGATACTAACTTGAGTGATACTGCAAAGATCATTACTTTTCTAGTAAAATGGGTAACCATAACTATGATGAGTGATCTGGTCGCACGACCACTATACTGTGCTGCTGGAATATCCCAAAGTATACTTAGTATTACTAGGCTTATCATAGCTAGGATGTGTGTTGTTAGTCAGAATCGCACTGTAGTAAATGTTACTGAGCCAAACGATACCATAATGAGCGTTACTAGAATGATCGTTTCTATACTGAGTGTTACACGAGTCTAAGTAGTACTATACTGTAACCTAATTACTACTGGACTGAGTGTTATTAAACTGACCATTACTGTATTAATTGCTATCAGTCTGAGTACTACTGTACTGTTACTAAACTTATGAAGCCTGTAACAAGAATTACTGACCCCACATCATCATACTGAGTGTTCCTTGGATTTTCATCATATTGTTAATAATGTGAAAACCTGTATACCATTACCGGCCTGGCCATCTGTATACTGAGTTTTAAAGATATGTATGTTGCTGCGCGTGCTACCGATTTATTACTAGTGTGAGTACAACATCAGCAAATGTTAAGAACTAATCATTCTTTTAATGAACGTTATTAGACGGTTCGTTACTACATCAGACGTCTCTAGATTAACTGTTTTTCCTGTTACCAGTGTTACATGCTATGCTATACTGAAAGATATATTTGACTGATTATCATGATACTGAGTGTTATCAATTATATACTGGGTATTACAACACTGACCATTATAATACCATTACGATATTGGATTCTGATGAACTGACCATTTCTATCATGAAGTGTTACTTGGCTGACCATTAGTATATTGAGCCTTGCCGGACAGACCGTTACGAATTTGGGTGTTCCTAGAAGGACCGTTACTAAGCTGAGTGTTACTAGAATGACCGTTACTAGACTGAGTTTTACTGGAATGACTGTTACAAACTTGGGTGCTAGTGGAATGACTGTTACTAAGTTAGGTGCTTCTGGAATGACCGTCACTAAACTGGTGATATTGGATTAACTGCGACTAAATTGGGCGTTACTGGAGGGCCAATAACTAGACTGAGTGTTACTGGACTGATCATCAATATAATGAGCGTAACTAAATTACCCATTAATGAATTGTTATCAGACGGAGTGTTCCCACAGAAAGTGTTAGTGATTTTATCATTACTACCTTGGGCACCACTTAAGTGAGTGATCTTGGGCACTACTTAAGTGAGTGATCTTGGGCACTACTTAAGTGAGTGATAACGTTGCATATGCTCCTGTGATAACCATATCTATACTCAGTCTCAATTCGCTGATCATTGCTAATCCCAGCACGACTTACATAGTGAAAACTATGAACTTGAATGACACTTTCACATTTCATTTCTCGATACTTCCTAAAGAAAACTGACCATGACTACACACTCCGCTAGAGAGCATGACCCTTTTGTTTTTCATATAAGGTTTTGCAACCTAAATCTACCGTATCAAACCCCCAGTAACAGTACATAGGGTTTGGAATTTGAGGGAAGATGTAGGTTTAAATGAACACAAGTACTTCATTCACCTGATACCGGAGTTCAGTCCTTGAACACTGCGCTACCTTAAATGTCAGTGTCTTCAGATGGTAAGGTACTCAGGATTACTGTCCTGAGTATTACTACACTGAGTATTATTGTCCTGAGTGTGGAGAGTTCGTCACCAAACTTTAGGCTAGTCTGTATAGTCCTCTACTGAGGTAAATTTTGTCTTTCAGGAATCAGACTAATTATCGCTAATGAGTGTTTAGGTCCTGGTTATTATCATTTAGAACTTCACTCTACATAGTGTTACTAAAATGAGAGTGTTACTGTACTGCTTGTTACTAGATAGCGTTACCTTAATCATTATTACTTCAATGATTCTGCAATTAAGAGCGTTTTAGTAATAACTGTAACAACAGTATAAGTGATTGTGTTACTATCATGAACTTTACTACTACATTAATCGTTCCTTCACTGAATATAACTATGACAGAATGTTACCACAATACTTGTTACAATAGCAACCTTGAATGCTACTACTACACTAAATGTTACTCCACTAAATAAAACTACAAATGAGTTTTACCTTTTTGAATATCATTGTACTGTTACCACAGTAAGTGTTACTATACTATGTAATATGACATTCAGTGGTACTTGACTGTAATTACTGTAACTGTGACTGATACTGTACTGAGAGTTATTGTACTGTTAAAATAAAATCTGTACCGAGTTATTCTACAGAGCAAGAATGTTAAAAGTGCTTACTTTTACAGTAATGAGTTACTATATTTGGATTTACTGCATTTATTATTTCTATAATAAGCTTTACTAAGCGGCGAATGGTGCGCTATCGTGTTTCTTTATTGAGTTTTACGGCACTATGAGCTTTAATGAGTACTTCAGCTCTCAGAGTTACAGTACTGAATGCTTATGTACTGAACTATGATATACTGAATAATACTATTCTGAATCTTACCCACTGAATCATGCTACACTGAATAAAATAGTGCTATGTATTACTTTACTGACCGCTACAGTAGGTAACATTACTACACAGTGTTCCCATCGAAATGATGCTGAAAACTATGATATCATACCAAGTGTTTACTGTATTAAGAACAGCTATACCGAGCATCACTGTAATGTTACTTCACTGAATGTTACCAAGTTACAGAACCTAACGTTACATTACTGTTACACTGGTAACTGCTGCTAAACTACTGCTGTACTGACCATCACTATACGTTCTCTGTTTTTGCATTTGGGTCAGAATCATATACTGATTAAGAATGAGACCTGAAATGATCTATAGTAGAACGAATGGAGAACCCACTAGAGATAAGGGAAGGTAATGAATGTGGAGATCAAACAGGGTATCACATAGCTAACTGAGGGACTGAGGAGTTAGTTTACAACTGGGGTGAGACGAGTATAGAGTGCTAAAGTCAATCTCATTCAGCATTTCTATCGATGTATCGTGCGTGGATATCATGGCAGGAAGAATGGTTGCAGGACAGCAGCACTGAGAAACTCTGGAAAATATTGATTGATTAGGAAAGTGTTCTCTCGAGGTGGTGCAATGCTGACTGAATCATGCAAGAGCAACAGAAACTTTTGAGAGAATTAGTAATTGGCAGCAAAGTAAGGGTAACAGAATGCTGGATATGTCTGATAAAAATCTGAGTTGAACTTCTGTATATCTGGGTGGAATTTCTAGTGACACTGATATCTCAAAGAATATGGGAGGCGAGGAAGTAACTCAAATTTTGAAGGTAATAAAACAATTAGTAGCTTCGAAGTACATGAGTGTATCAGTATTAACTGCGTGCGTGGAACATGGTGAAAGTGATGAGAACAGATATCTTAAGAGTTGAATGTGAAGCTAAGACAGGAGACAAACCTACACATGATGTGTTTGGATAATATTGTTTGAAAGAAACATTAGGTTCTAAGTAGATTTGTACTAAATGAGATGCGTGAGGGAACAGGAAGCAATCATGAATTGAAAATGTGGAAGAATATTACTGTGTGACTTAGAGCATGTGTTGGCATCATCCATCAAGATGTAGCAGGGTCCATCCCCTCTGTAGAATGGGATATGGCACCTGACATACAGCCAATGTTGCCATAAAATTCTTCGTAATGTTTTTGATATGTTTTGCCTCAGTGTTGCATCATGTTCGTCAACTCTCTGCTGAAGTCAGGCCAAGATGTGGATACCAGTACTTTTCCCACATTTGTTCAGATTCTACTCCTCTGCTTAGCTTGATCGGCGAACCCAAATATACCAAAGTTTGATTGTTACACGAGGCCCCCAACGCCATCCGAAGCAAAACCAGCCTCCTTAGGGTAATCCCAGCTTAACGCTTGAACAGAACAACCTATTTCCGGTAATTCTGTCTGATTGTGGCCTTTAGAATTCGGCCACAGCTGTATGGGAAGCTATCGGTCCTTGTCTATAACAGCTACCATCCTGTGCTCACCCACCACGTTTCCTCTTCCACTTCTTTACTCTCTTATAACTTTAACTGGTCTTCGTACTCAGATATTCCTTATGTTTCTTATGCGTTACTTTCTCCATGCAATTTCTTCAAAACACTGGAAATCCACAAGAGTCTTATTTGAACAAATTATTTTGATTCTGTATTCTTTATATCCAGGAATATTGCCTTACAGCGTACCAAGTTGTCAGTACGAAATTTGTAATAACTCGCTCGGTAGTATTTCTAAAGCGCTTTGAAAATAAGACACTAATAGGTCAGGTAACTAGAGAAACTTGCCAGTGTACTGTATGTAGTTTGATATAATACCCATCGACTGCTAACTGGTCGTTAACACAGTAGGACACACGATGAGACATACTTTCCTTCCTTACTACTGCACATGATTTTTGTCGTTGTTAGGATCATTTGATACTGTGCATTGTTCCACAGGAACACATCAAAGCATATAGTCACATGTGAATGTGTTAGCTCAAATATGAATATAAGACAGACAGATTCCTCAGGCAATCCTTCACTGTACTTACTATTTCTTGATAATCAACATCACAAGTAATGATTCACAATATTTAAGGGAAAATACACCGGAATATTTCTTTTCATCTGTATGGCACAACTTGAGGAGCGTTGGGGGATACTGAAGACTTGACGATTTTTATTGTTTTCTATATTCACGATAATCTTCTTGATGATTCGTGAAAAATTATCTGACACATCACGGCTGAATACTTTGACCAATATGTTAGTGTTGTTTGTCTGTATTGTGCAAAGTTTACTTGTGATATTGTCCAAGTAATCCTCCTTTGTGCTTCAGCTCGCAGGAATTTCGATGGATCTTTTCTCGTGTCCCTCGACATCGCTACAACATTTGGTAGAGTGTGGCAAAAGTCTGTGTTAATAAGACTTTCTTTGGCATTCTGCTTTCTCCTGCTCTATGATGCAGGTGTGTTAACTGTAATATGATCTCACCAACACTAGAACAGGAAAATGTTGACAGGGATGTGTTCATCTCTCCGTACGTTGCAGGCTACCTTAGGCATCTTGTGGGAAAAGGAGTAGCGTCTCAGTATGTTCTACTCGGCGAATTCATAACTGACGCATAGACTCTGGGTCACTGGTTTTATGTTGTGATTCTAGTTCACGTCCCATTAAGGTTGAATTACTCCACATGGGTTTAGGGACTCATGATTCATGATGTGTCCTTCACTCTGCTTCTTCTCCTATTCCAGAAGTTCCAACTTCCTCCTGGATACGGTCTTGAATCTCTATTGTCTTCGACTTTCATCGAGTCAAATCATATTTCTGCTTCACCTGAAAATCGTCATGCCAGTCTTCTAGTACTAAGGTCTTCATCTCGTCTGGAGCCTTGTTTTCTACCTGGTAATCCTTTCAGTGTGGTTTCACATCTTCTTCTTCCTCTTCCTCCTCCTCCTCCTCCTCCTCCTCCTCTTCCTCCTTTATTTCAACAGAGTATTGATTCTTTTCCGGGTGCTGGGTTTTATCTCTGTACGAAATCCTCTCACGTACAACCGAGTTCCTCTTGGTTTAATTCCTCCTCTGGAACGAGAATCTCCTAACTTAGAATCTTACCTTTTTCCTGGATCTTCTCTTGCCTTTGAGCGCACTCTAACTCCAGGACATTTTCTCCTGGTTCTGGAATTATCCTCCTGGTTCTCGTAGGTCTCTTCCTGAGTCTGGTATGGTGCCCCACAAGGTTCTGGGAGCTGGCCAAGCGCCTTAATAAACTAACCCCGCCATTTGGGTCTGAGACGGTGGGATTGAATTGTCTAAATGCGTCTTGTCCAATTATTCCAGGCGCTGAGGAGTATCTTGGTGGATAGCCTGACGGTGTGTGTGTGTGTGTGTGTGTGTGTGTGTGTGTGATTACTACTGTAAGTTACGGCACTAGAGTTTCACACTGGTGTTGCCCCGTCACACACACACACACACAACATGTGTGTGTGTGTGTGTGTGTGTGTGTGTGTGTGTATCAGAAGTTAAACATTAACACAGGAAGGAAGCCACTCCTGATTGGTGGAGCGCGAAACATACTCATTAGTTCCGCCAATCAGAGGTGCACAGGTCAGCCTTTCTACAGCCAATCACGTGAGGGAATAGAACTCCCTCGAACCGTAAACGAAAACGGAAGGTTTGATATTCTGGCGTTGGTAAGTTCGACGTCGGAGAAAAGACGTCCCTCCAGTCCACTACATGAACAGCTGTAGGACTGACTACACCAAAACTCTTAAATCCACACACAAGATAACGTGGCGAGGTTGACAAGGGACTGGGTGCCAGCTGGTTGCTGAAGATACCATCTGGCTTCTGAGCCAATTATCTGCTGAGGGTACCAGATGGCTACTGAGGGTAGCAGCTGGCTAATGCTGGTACCACCTGTCTACTTAGGGTGCCAGCTCGGTATTAAGGGTGAGATATGGCTAATGAGGATGCCAGCTGTCTTCTGAGGGTGTCAGCTGTCTCCTGAGGGTGCCAGCTGTCTCCTGAGGGTGCCAGCTGGTTACTGGAAGTGTCTGCTGCCAGGCCAGGTGGCTGCTCCCATCACAGGTGTATACATAGGCTTGTCTCTCCCACCAATGTGCACTGTGGATCAGGATCTTATTGAATATATCATAAAATATCTCAAAAGTCGCGAGATGAGAGATACTGAGAGACAAGAGAATTGAGGAGGATAATGTGGAGACCGGGAGAGCTAGCAATGAGAGACAGATCGAGGAAAAATGTCGGCAGATATAACGCAAGAGAATCAGTGAGAGATAGAAGTGGGGAGACTGCTGGTAAAGGCCGAGAGGGATGAAGAGAGGGGAGACAATGAGAGACAACTGGCGAGACAATGGAAACTGTGATGTCGTATTGCAAACACCAGACTCACGTTCTTTCTGAGGCCAGAAATATAATATTTTATTCCTCCGCCAGGCCCTAATTTAAGACTAATTAGCTTCAATTTAATTAAGCCTGAGCTCTAAGTCAGGATAATTAGTCCACAACCCTGACGGTATATTGGTATCATCATCGTCTTCCGGTAAGCCTTTTCACTTTGCCTAATAAAACGTCAAAATGATTTGGGTAGCCAGCGTTTGGTAGCCAGTTTGGTAGCCAGTACTTGGTAGCCAGTTTGGTAGCCATTGTTTGCTAACCAGTGTTTGGTAGCCTGTGTATGGTAGCCAGTGTTTGGTAGCCAGTGTTTGGTAGCCTGTGTATAGTAGCCTGCGTTTGGTAGCCAGTGTTTGGTAGCCGGTGTTTGGTAGCCTGTGTATGGTAGCCAGTGTTTGGTAGCCTGTGTTTAGTAGCCTGCGTTTGGTAGCCAGTGTTTGGTAGCTTCTGTTTAGAAACCCCTGCTTGGAAGCCTCTGGTTGATAACCTCTGTTTGACAGCTTCTGTTTTACAGCTCCTGACTGCCAACTACTATTTGACAGCTTCTTTATGACAACTTCAGTCTGGCAGACTTTGTTGACATTCGCTGCTTGACGGCTTCTATCTGACAACCTCTGTTGAAAGTGGAAAATAATAGACATGGAAATAACAACTTTTGGTGTAATTGTATCCTTTATGATTATTGTAATCATTATAACAAGAAAATCCCGATATGCATCACTCTTGAGGCACACTGAGTTCATTAGTGTTAGTGCTAAGTGAACATCTTAATTAGATGTTATCTATGAAGCTTATCATCAGTATGTAACAGATATGTGTGTCAATCAGGGATGTTTTACTACAATACTGTAAATACAACTATAGGATATTGCTGTATTTTGACCGAAAATTATTTCGAACAAGTGTGTCGGGTAATGGTCTGCTAATCCAATTGGTCAGGTCAGACATTATGAGTGCTCTCACACAGACCAATATTATCATCATCCTGGGGTAGAGGCCTCTGATCTTCTCCTCAGTATTTCAGCCAAGTCTACATCTCCCAATTCATTAATTTGGGCAGATTAATTGGCATAATAGTAGCAGTGGGTGGAACAGAGATCTGGTAAAAGCATTCTTAATAACCTATTTAGCTGTGGTTAACTGTGGCTGAGTGGATCCTTACGGTGCTAACAACTACCTTGCTTACTCTTATACTGACTACACTGGGTAAACACTAAATGTTACAGGCAACACTGGGCGTTAGTGTACTGTTTACTGATGATGTTCACAATGGTTGGGATGGGACTGTTCTTGTAGCGGTCTGATACCAGCTGAGGTGGGCTCACTGTGGTTGTGGTGCCAAGCTGCAACTAGGGAACGAGAGATCTCTAGCGGCAGGAAGTGATGGTGGCGTGAATGGTCCATTAATTTTTTTCTAAGCTGTTGGATGAAGTCCACGTCATGATTAGAGAGTGAGGAGGACGAGTGTGTAAAGCGCCTCTAGGTAGGAGGTGTTAGGTGGAACCCAAGATGATCCTGTATGCCATATTCTGCACCTTACCTCGTAGTCCCTCTTGTGTGGTGCACCATGCCGGGGAAACATAGATGAGTCTGGGAATAATGAAAGCTGTGTAAATGCTGTTGAGCTCAAATGCAGGGAAATTTGTGTTTATTAGTTTGTCAACAAAGTTGTCACAAGTGTCAAAAAAATATTTTCAAATTTGAGTGACAAATTCAGGGAACATAATTCAGCTTTATACGGGAACTTGAAAACTCTTCAAAGTAATTTCCATGTGACTTCAGGTCTTATACCAGTTCCAAACCTGTTCTATAGTACTAGAGATGAGGTATTGTAGCATCGTATGAGGGAAGGGGCGGTGGGTCAGCAGAAGGGTTGTGATGGAAGGGGTGGTGGGTCAAACTGATGCTTGAAGCACCAGCACAAGCTGGATCATACAAGGCGGTCAAGCTGAATTGCTTTCACGTCAGTAACAATGATTATGCCACACACGGAGGTACTCAGCAAAGCTCAGCTTTAAGCTGCGACACCTTTACTCGGGTAATGTAAACGCTGAACCAACTCAGACACTCTGCTCAAGAAAAAAGCTAAAGACCACAGAACAAAATATTCAGGAAATCCATGAAGTCATGTGGTTGTCGCACTGTGGAGGCTTCCTTGTCTTGAAGAACACGGTGATATAAGGTCTCAGCTATAGCTGTGGTACTCCAGGGTTCCAGCTATAGCTGTGGTACTATAGAGTCTCAGCTATAGCTGTGTTGTCGTAGGTTCTCAGCTATATATAACGTTATGTCGCTGTGTAGGAGAGAGATCGTTCCACTGCTGCAGGCGAGGGAAGAACCTTGCCATAATGACGAGTACTCAGCAGTTCTCCAGGTCATACCTATGGTAAACACTTTTATATCCATGGTATGTGTGTGGTGAAGGTACATACACCTGAGTACGGCTACACAGACCGTGTGGCAGTAGATGCACATGTGTATGAATACCCAAACTATATGTAGTTCAAGGTACAAATGGTTACGGCTACACACACACTGAAGATGAAAGGTTCCCATTGTGTGTTTATGTGTGAGTACTGTATGTATACATAGTGTGTGAGTACTGTGTGTACATATGGTGGGTGAGTACTGTATGTACACATGTTGGGTGAGTATTGTGTGTACACATGGTGAGTGAGTACTTGGTGTACACATGGTGGGTGAAGTGTTGGGCTGTGAGGTTATAGGTTCTCTGGCGATAGTCCATCATACTACATTTTCTAGGTCCAGGTCCAGGGCCTCATGTCCCGACACTGTAGCTTCTTGGGCCAAGGGTTTCAGGCCCAGAGACTGCAGCTTCCAGGGTCCGGGTCCTGGCCCACTCTTAGAGCCCTGGTCCAGGGTTCTAAGGCCTAAGACTGCAGTTTCCAGGGCCTAGGGCCCAGGCCGAGGGTTTTAAACCCTGGCTTTGGAGATCCCAGATTCCAGAGCCCAACGACTCAAGCCCTGACGCAGCAGCTTTCTCTGGTACGTTTGTTTACACTGCTGTGGTCACGTCATGTCCAGCCAGTTTCGAGTGTCTGGTCAGGACGCGTACATCATGACCCATGCCTCTCTGGTTAATATTCAGCTAAGATCAAACGTGCCTCTTCTTACGTTGTGCGGTGCGTCAGCAGACGACCACAGCGGTGCCTGGTCTGTGCTGACGATGAGGAACAAGCGTGAGGGACGTTGCTGGAGACGTGTTACGCCGGTGGTGGTCAGCTTGACGGCTGGCTGGCGGTCGATGCTCAACACAGTGTCGAACTTGTATCCTTAACTAGTACGGGATCGTCTGCCGCTCATGACTTAAGATTCAAACGATGTTGAACGAAAAAGGCAGTCTTCGTCTGCTCCTGGCACTACTTGGCTAACGAGGGAAACGACGAACAAGTATAGAAAAGAGCATTCACAGATGTATTTTCCAAACACAATAGATGAAATTATAGCACTATTATTTGCATTATTTGTTTCTCTCCATCCAGCAACATAACAAAACTGTTGCAAGAACAAAGGCTAAAACAAGAGAGGTGTTCTCTGTGCTGGATTTCACGTTCATTCGTCCAGTACGTCTAAGGCTTCATCATACACCACTGTTAATTACTCTTCATCAATGTCATCTGCAGTCCCTCCACCTCTCATCACTTCACTCACTGCATCTCTCCCTCTCTCACCGTGTCCATCCTCCCCCTCCTCACCCGTACCCTCAGCCATACTACCGTGTTTCTTCACCCGTCTGTCATCCACTGTACCTCTTGTATAGCATTATCATCCTGCTAGACTCTCACTCATGCGTCTCTGAGGATAATCCTCGTGTCACATGTCTTTCTCATATCTTTATTCTCTACATAATTTTCCTAATTTCAGCTGCAAATCTTCATCTGCGTTGCTCTTATTTCTTTCCTGTTAGTTTCCAGGAAGACTAAGGTTCCAGACCCACACATCATAGTCCAGACCAGCACTCCATCATGGTTCTTGTTTACTTTGTACTTACGTTCTTCCATGTCACCAGAGTTTCCATTGCACCTCCAGTTCCTCTCCTACGTGAGACTCATCTCTCACCTGCAGCTTTCCTAACACCACATATAACGATGAACTTTTATTCCCACTTATCGTCAACATTCACCTCTTACTTACATCATGAAAGCGATTCACTATTCTATCTTGGTCCATAATTGATTCGTCTAATAACTGCACAGCATCATCTGGCTACGTCAGCCGCTGGAGCTTCCGTTTTGTATCTGTGTGGTTACGTCTGACACCACACCTCCCTGGATGTATACATACACATGGTTGATTAATGAATAAAACATTGAACCATTAAGTTGCCTGTTATGATGTACGTAGTGCTGTAGTGCTGGAGACGTGCTTGTGGTGGGGTCATCACATCAAAGCTCCGCTGGCCAAATATAGCTAACAAATTCCGGAACTTTACGTTCCAGATAGTTTTGCTGCCTCACGTGATTGGCTGAAGAAACTGGCCAGCAGAGCTGTGACTGGTGCAACTGATAACATTGTTTTTTTCCTCTCCACCAATCAGGAACCTCGTCAGTCCTACACCAATGGTTGTTTCTTAATATTTTTCCCTAACATTTCGTAGTTTTTTGGCTTTAGACTAAGCGTCTGCAGCTGTTGGTGTTGTTTTGTTTGCTTGGTTGCTTGGTTTTGTTGTTGTTATGATGCTCATATGTTTGACGATAGATGGCAGAGGATCATCATCATCTCGTTCAGGTTCTGGCTTTTACAAGTGCAAGGAATGCTTCCTTGCACGCACTTAG
>JAUTXX010439733.1:0-12767 GCA_032273605.1 Panulirus laevicauda
GGCACGCCCTACTAGCCTCTTACTATCCCATGAAAACACAAGAAACGCAATTCTCAACCCCACCCCCTCCTAAAATGGCTGTCAAAACAATAACTGCTACATAAAGTAGTTAAATATACCCTACGTAAAACCTATGATTACTTAGACAACAACAGGTACATAAAATAGTGTGTCTATATGGTTAGGCTTCACATAAACCTTTATATTTCAGCGCTACGCGGCCCGTTGCAATTTCAAAACGTGTCAAAACAATTTGCTACAGCGCGTCAGGACTGTTACACTGTAATTACTGATGGTATCGTAATTAATGTCTAGTTTGGCAAATACCCTTTGTTCATGATGTACATTCCTCACCACTATCCTACAAACGTACGTGCAGCCAGCTTCACCATTTAACTACTGCACATTTTTAACGCCTCTCTTGCAATCGTGTACACGATCATGCCTGGATGGTAGCTGCTGTGCAACTTTACTAAGCGTGGTAAAAGTGCACAGACAACTAACGCTGGCGGTATTGTACATTTTCAACAATCATCCTACAAGATTGCAGATTATCAAGCCTAGGTAATGCTGTACACGTTCAACGCCTATCGTACCAACATACGCGTCATTCAAACATCGTCCGGACACTTTTTTCAAAGCCTATCGTAGACTATCGTCCTAAGGTAAAGACTACAGTATCTGCACATTTTGGTGGCTATTTTGCTGATGTAAATTACCGTGTTAAGCTATGTTTGTACAGACAGTTATCATTCTACTTTACACGCTTTTATGCTAAGCAGTGTCTTCAGATTTCAACGAACACTGCACCAATGTAAACCATCGTGTTATGTAATTCTTACGTAATACTAACTAGTGCCTAGTTTACCTGACACATCCCAGCTCTACGAGTACATAAAATCTGGGTACCACAAAGGCAAATGCAGGTACCGACCACAATCGCAGCCACGTCTTACACGACAAAGACTAAAAAACTTGCAGACTAAACAGCAAGATGAAAATTATGGAACCTGTTCACCTGATATGGCCTATAATTCATACCAACCGCTATGAGAGCGTGGGCCACAGTAACTGTACGTTCGTCCAAAACACAGCACGTACTCTAAGTCCGCCTTCACTTCCTACGTAACAAACTTTGCGTCAGCTAATTAACTGGCTTATCTTGTCAATCTCTTTTTCTTTTTCATGTAGTTATGTTTTAGTGGCATCATTACGACATATTTTCGTAAACACAACAGGTGAAGAGCGTTCCCCCTTCGTGATACTGTTTCTGTTCCCCCTACCACAATCAACCTTCAGGAGGACCATAATTAGATCCAATTATTTTTTTTTTCTTATCTTCTCTTGACAGTCTTAAACATGCATTAACTGCATGAGCTGTCACTATCCGAAAATAGCGTTCTACCCTCCTTTCATACTTCAAATCCCCTCCTAGACCTGAACATTCAAAGTCAACCCACATTCGTCTAAAATACAAAACGCTATTCTCTGCATCCGTATCGCAACAAATGATGGATGAAAGCACTTCCTGCTAACACTTGTGTTGCTGCACACCGCTGCCAGGCGTTCCTCTGCTACGCAACGTGACCTCACCCTCTCTCAACCTTTACAGGAAATTACTCTTGTTTTGTTACACAAACACGGCGTCCTTAACCCCTCGAGCGCGGCGGCGCGACCTCTGGGTAATGATGGTCTAAAACCTAACCCTTCAGTGCTGGGTCGAAGACCAGGCCCTCACTTCCAAGGGGGCTACCGTCGTGCTGTGCTCAAGGGATCGAACCAGATAATGTAGCCATAGGGCCAACTGTTCTACCACCAGTCCACCACGTTACTCCCTCCATCCCCACCAGTAGTGTCGACTCAACCTCGGCCTCCAGTCCATCCACAGCGATACTAAAGCATCCACGTCTTCCTCTCGTCGTCATCTGCAGAAACTAGACCCTCAACATCCAAGACTATATGAATGAGATCCGCCTTCCGTTAATCCCTTTTACTTTCAAAGAATTTATACTTATTCACTGCTCTTAACACCAGGACCTATGTACAGGACAACACACTCCAGGCCATATTCTCTTTTGGGCCCGACGGTACGTACTTTGTGTACGATGGCGTGACCTGTCACCTGGCCCTTCAAGCCTTAGCAAAGGGCACGAAGTCATACCTAAGTGGAGTGTGGTCGTGCTATGGAAAATGTTATCTTTAGATAACGTTACTCATGACATTTACAGCATGACAAGAGAGATTAGATTACATGGAACTCGTAATGAATATTCTAAATAGGCTCTACCTCGTGGAACTCGTAATGAATACTCTAAATAAGGTCTACCTCGACGCTAAATACAACCTAAACAACAGGACTTCTCAATACACACTACAAGAGATTCTCAGAATGAACAAACTCCAAACTTCTGCCTTGTTTACAGAGGTGAGTCTTGGTTGTGTCCTGCTGGTCATCAACCTTCACCCAACACTATGGCGTCTCCCACCCTTCCTCAGCCCAGTACGTTCTTGTATTGTTCCTTACTCCCCTCCACCCTTCCTGGCCCGCTAGCAGGTGTCATCTGCCCCCTCTACCACTGTGACGCACGCTCCGTGACGTCCGGGCAGCCCAACGTAGCACTAACGTCACCTGCACAACGCCTTTACGAACCATCGCAGGTCACAACATCCCATGGTGCCATCTTAGCCTATAACATTCGCCTAAACCATGGAATATCATGTTACGACTTCCTTAACTTCAAATGCTTTGAGTGTAACAGAACGACCTATGAGTGTGACGGGCGCAGCCTCTGCCCTGAGCCTTCACGGTTGTCCTCAAGGACTGTATCGTCGCGCCTTATGTGTTGACTGTGGTTGCGTTTCCCCATATCATCTTCCTGCCACTCGTGTGTGTGTGTGTGTGTGTGTGTGTGTGTGACGTCAGTAATGCTCCATCATCTTATCTCTGCATCACTCTCCACTTCTTGCCTAGTAATACCTGTCACCTCCCCGTACTGACAGGATAGCGACGCGTGTTTCACTCACCTTCGATCCTCCGGCAGTTGGGTCACACCACGTGAAGGTCACCCCTTGCGTTAACTGCTGTAACCTACTAACCTACCGCTCCCCTTGCCTTACCTGCGTACCACCTCCTCGTACTGACAGGACAATCACGTACACTTCACCCAGCTTCAATACTCCAGCAGCCGAGTCAAACCAAGTCAAAGGCAACGTTGTATCAACTAGCCTACTGACTCATTTTTCTCTCCGTACTCTGAGGTTAACTACCAACCCCAACTTCGTTAAAATCACAAGGAAATCCACGAAAAATAATAAGGAACACAGTTTGAATGACGCACACTCGACAAAAAGACGCCCACGAAGTCTTACTTTCAGTAAAAACAAAAAGAAAAAAAGAAAATATAGAGGGCAGAAATAGCGTGTCGAGCGACCACGTAATTTGCAATTATTTGGCTGAATCAATGTGCGCCTCCTGAGGGAGGTGTTCAACTCTCACCGATCTCCAAATTCGCCCAAGACCGTCGCGGATTGTGATCTGTGCCGCTAACAGCGGTTATTTCACAGTGCACAGACTGTATCTCAACCCCAACCCACCACCGCCTCGGCCAAAGCGGTAGTTGCAGTAACCAGACAAGTGCGGTGCCACAGGGATTGGTCCTTAATTAGTGCACCTCTAATGATTTAACAACCAAATCCAGTGAATTCCCAGGGTCAAATTTCTACTGCTTCTGACAGCGTGAGGGTCAGGCTAACAAAAAGCAGCGCACGCCAGAATATAGCTATCCTACCGCCCACCATCAAGCACGACATCATGTACACAGCAGTGCCTTGGACAGACAAACAGACAGAAGAACTAATGGCATATGATTAGGTTGTCTATTACATAAGATACACATGTCCTAAATTCCGTATCCTCATAGAATGACTGGGTAGTCAACCAGAAGGTTCCTCCCGATTCACTGCAGAAGACAGGAATGTACAGGTTAGGCTCCTTCAGTACACACAACCCGTGTACATTGCTAGAGAAGCAAAGGATAACTGGAGTTAATTCCATAACCTGAATTTCCACTCGAAGAAATAGGATATCGCTTCTTATTTCTGCAAATACGGAACATCACTTGTAATATCGCTCAAGTTTCGACATAAAACTCAGTGCTAACTCGATGGATATTACCCATTCGTAGGTTATCCTCATTCAATCAAACAAGTAATAGATAACATTTATAATCAGGTTCTTATATGTAACCACTTTAAAACATAAATCATGATGAAACATGATGCAATTACTGTACGTTATCCGTCTGACTATAAGCAGTAAATACCGATTTAAATTTGCGAAAGTTAAAGGCGAATGTAACGAGGATTACACTGAGGGTTGAGCCCGTACACAAGTGCTTAATATGGTGTCAGTATGTCGCTGTGCCATATTTCAGGTTCAAACTATGATCTAAAAGTCTTCTTCATAATCAACATCTATAAACACTATGCAACTGCCATCATAAAGAAGTGAAAGATATCTCTTTAATTTCTAGGCATATGATTCACTCGTGCTGTCATTATCCGAGGTGCCATCCACTGAAGTGAGCTAACACTTCACATGGCGAACTGGGTGTATGACTGACTGCTTATCCGTTAATAATATCAAATTTCCTCGTACGATATCATAACAGTTATTCTGTTAAAACAAAAAGACATTTATAACAATTACACTTTGACCCTTATCAAGGAAATAAGTGCGTAATAAGCTCTCTAAAAACTCAAACCGCTATACTTGTGCAATACGCCAAAATACCTATCATCATAGACAATTACTTATAAATACCTACAAATGTTAAACACTTCCACCTATCTTTTTTTTTTTCATCATTATAAATCCGAAACGCAGCGAGCTACTTATTTCTACTTCTTAAAACGTGAGAACTATTCAGTCACTGCTAACCAGTCTCTGGTGAAAGCTACTAGCCTCTCCCCCAGACAGTTGGTCGCGCCTCTGTGGTTAGTTAGTACAAACGCCTCCCTCGCTGTTCGATGGAGCCGAAACCTTGATTTTAATTGCAGCGAGTTAATGAAGAGTCATTACCTCTGGTGACTCAGGGTCTCTCCTGAGGTGAGGAGTAGCTGAGCTCAGTCCTGCAGATGGATAAAGCGGAAGCCAATGCAAGTCAACGAGAGAGAGAGAGAGAGAGAGAGAGAGAGAGAGAGAGAGAGAGAGAGAGAGAGAGAGAGCGATGGCAGACTAAAACGAGAAAAAAATTGTAACCAAGAATGCGGCAAACAATAAAAGCTTAAACATTTACCACAATTTTTTTTTTCCCTAAGTGTGTCAGCTGATAAGCAAACTAGATAAAAAAAATTCAGCAACTTCATTATACAGTTTATCGACCTCTTCAGTATCACTGTCAAATCAGAGCGAAATATCAGACATTTAATGTTTTACTAATAAATCGAAGTCCCTCTTTCACTCTTGTGTGTTTCCTGTTCCTCCGTGAGAGGCGATCCTTCACTTTTCCCTACTTTCACTTTTATTCTCTTAAAAAGATTAATACTTAAATTTCAGGTGGATACGTAAGCAAGCAGGGAAGGGAGGCCGTGGGTGACTTGAAGGTTCATCGTGCTGCGGTAAATACCTATCATCCTCAACCTGTCATATAGTGACAAAGCTCTTATTTGTATTGACTGACGACGCGACGCCACTCTAATACCTTATCTAACTGCGCTACTCTTTCATAATCATCAAATTTACATTGAAAATACATCACTGCTACTCTTGTTTATCTTATGTACGCAGTTACGGAAGAGCTTATCAGCAAGTGTAGCATCCTAATGGACGACCACTTGTACGTATTTCTCAAAAGATCAAAACTACGCAGCTATTGCTACCGCTCTCAAGTGAAGTCTGGCAACCCCTCCCTCAATATGGTAGTGGTCGCTTCTTTAAGGTTAGCAAGTACACCTCCCTGTTCGTTGCAGCCAAAACCTTGGTGTTAATTGTTGCAGGTCAGTGTTGAATTTCATTACTGTGGTCCCTCAAGGTCCCATCTGAGGACAGTGGCTGAGCTAATAACCTGGCATCACCTACGGCAGAATCCAGTGCACGTCAGTGACAGAGAAAATCAGAATATACGAAAAAATATCAATAGTCACGATAAATGCAAATGCAAATAATAATAATAATAATAATAATAATAATAATAATAAAGCATAACTTTATACACTTTCCACAATTCTTTCCTGAGAACATAGCGTAAGACTTACCCAAACCCCCAAAGCCAGTGATTTGGGGCGCCCGAGAGCATTGGGTCCGCATCTCCAGCGTTGTAGAGAGGTTTAAACTCAAACAACAAGCTAATAAAATCAATGCAATTTTTCCATTACGAAGTTTCCAGAGCCCTTTAGCATATCAAATTAAGCTGAAATATTTAATACAAGTCTTGATTAATTAACTTGAGGTTCAGCATTCAACTCCCTCCTTCAAATGTCCTTCGTTTTCCGTTTCTCTCTGAGAGATGGAAGCCTTCACTTTTCCCTCCCTTCACTTTTTCCCGCCTAAAAAAATTTAATTTTATACTTCCTCGGTCAGAGCCCCATAAATCATAACTCTCTCTCCACTGACAATAGCAAATAACTTCACAAAGGCACAAAACTAAATCTAATTTTCGTCAAAAACAATTCTATCAGAGCTGTGCATCGAGTGAGTGACTAGTTCTTCGGCACATTGCACAATGTAAACCACTGACAGGTGTACATCACATGCTTCGGACTACGTGCACTGAGCATCACGATTTTGCGTGCAATTGGGGGATATGGCTATGTAAACACTGCACGACGCAACACACAATAATACGTGTAGTACATAGTTATATTATGCAGACCTTCATTTACATGACTCATCTGCTGCAATGTTTCATTAATAAATCCTTCCAGAAGACTGCACTGTCGGAAATATAATTGCCAGTTTTTCTTCTCAAGGATAACGGTGGATTATCAACCTTGGTACCTACAGGGAAGGTGAAGAAATCTTAAGTTACTCCCAAAAGTTCCCGCAAGTGGGTCTTACTTCATCTTACTTCACCCACTCATGTCGTCGACATGGAACGGCTGTGGTCTGTTGTTGCCATAAGCCCCGACGTCCGCTTCGCAACTCATATACAACACTAAACATTTCCTGCACACAGATAAATTAAGAGTTTATTCTACCTCATTGGGCTCAGTTTATTCTACCTCATTGGGCTATACTTCCTGCCATGTAAATCCTAAGGACGTAAATAACAAACGGTTGCAACGATGAAAAAACTTCTCCAGCAACGATCCGCGTTCATATTTCCATCATCGCTTCATTCTAAAAGCAGCTACAGGGGCAATCCTGAAACATGCTGTGGAAATATCATTGGTGCTAATTCTAGGGGAGCAATAGTGCTAGATATAGGAGAAATATTAGTCCTGTTAACGTGTGCAAATGCCGATTAACACCTTATTTCTGCAAAACGAACCTTGCCAAAGGACCTTCATGCAGCTGAAGCTGGCACGTTAACACAGCATCAGAGTGACGAAGTTTACTATTGACCATTGGTGAGTCACTACCACGTCTTTGGCTCTGCGAGTCACCGCGGTACAGTTTCCCACTCACTCACGCCGCACCCAGTCACTCACCCATAAAAGCAGCTGGAGCGGTCGGCTCACTGTGTTCAAACACGACAGATATGTCGCTTCACAATACTCTGCGTTACTGCCCTAAGCATACAGTTTCAAGGAGGTCAGAAAGGTGACTAAATGCTGTATAACAGTCAATACATCCACACATACTCGACCTTGTGAGATACGATGACACAACGTAGCCTTTAAGCTTGAGCAAGACCTTACTTATTATGGATATGATGGCCTGGCACAGGTCAAAAGCCAGCCCACCATTCCCAAAGGGTCTTACCATCACGTCATGCTCACTGGTCAATACCTGATTACATAAACAGTGTTAGATACACCTGCGTACTAACCTCCAGTTCCCGGCACCGATAACCAACACATCAATATCAAAAATACCGTATCTTGTTACGCGGTCGTAACCTCAATTACATTAATCACCTTCACATTTCTTTTTCTCACTACTGCTTCCACTACAGTTCCCTCCTTGCCATCGTTCGAAACCACAATCATCTGCTGTATCCACGCCTGCCAACGCACGGCAGTGGAATATCAAGATTATCTTAACATTCACCCGGCAACGTAGATAATTAAGAAGCAACAGACAGCGTGGCCAAGAGGATGTCGCTAACATGATGTACATAGTCCTTGAGCACGACGGTGCGACAATTAGGTATAACATGATCTTTTTACATGACCCTTACGGATCAAATCACAGACCAAGGCACCGTATCAAGAGTCGTAAAGTCGTGCTCAAGGAGTTAAACACGAAATTTCACAACACGACCATTCTGTGGCATCCCAACTTCCTTATAAAAATCACAAAAAAAAGGAAACATGAGAAGGATAACATTCTCCAGACTGACCCTAAGGCTGTGCTAATCAAAGATTAGTATGACTTCAGTGGATGTCGAGTTCTCTGATATGTATACAGGGTAAACAAGGTTAACTTCACCGAACCTCAGATCTCATACATATATATTTACGTAATCTCATGACACGATACACGTGCTTTACAAAACATATCCAGTAACGTAATAAAACGCGATTTCACCTTAAAATTACCATGAATATACCATCGTTCAGCAACAGTTACATTAAATCCCATACGCACTCGAAATCTCTGCTACACCTCACGTGATTCACCCCGCCGCCACCGCAAAAGCGTACCCTGTTGCCGTTAGGACGAACGTCGGTACGACCCCTAAATCCAACCGGGCGGAGCCCATGCGTCCGTCACCACACCCCAGGGGCCAGCAACCACAACCACGCCTCGCCACGCACCCTCCAATCCACGGTTAGCCAGAGGCGACTCCAGTCGATACAAATGATGAATTATTTTCAGAACCATGACATAACTAAAGTACTCCCCACAATTAGACGCAAGGGAAACGCTCAAATGCGTTATACACACGCACACACAAACCTTCCCCGTTAAATAAATACATTCTCTCCAGCCTGGGAGCGACCTTGCCACACTTGGGGGAAAGACCATTCACCGCCAGCACCTCCGGCAACGAGACCAGCACAGGGTCCACAATCCTTGCACCGGCCGAGTGAAGACCAAAGAAATATACGAATGGATCTGTATGGGAACACTTAAGCTTCACTCACCAGCGGTTTCTTCAGATTTTTGACGACCGACGTACAATTTCAAGAAACGCATTTTATCTCACATTATGCTAATAAGAGTGTGATGTGATATGATAGATCTCTGTGGTGCTGAGTTAGTGACATGGCTAACGTGTCCAGGTCTTGTGTGTTCATGACACAGCAAAGCTTTGGAACTTGAACGTGTGGCACAGAGCAGCTCTCGACTGCTGCAAACTTACCAACACAGCGGACCTCTCCCGTGTTTGGAGACATGACAAGTGCATTACTCCACTGTGTGGAGGTAAGACAAGGCTAAACTCAGGCAGTGAGCTTCCGAAACAACAAACCTCCCCAGACTGGTGTTAGTAAAAGCTAATTCCTCCGCTGATGCAAGTCTACAACAACACCGCAAACCTCTCCAACGTTGTGGTCTTGGGCTATCAAACGCCTCCCGTGTTCGAGGTAAGGCAGCACACTCCCGCAATTTCATTACAAAATAAACCAATCTAATCCTCTGAGCTCACAACATAATCTCTCAGCTTCGTGGAAATACACCAAAACTTTCCAGTTTTATGAGTTCAGCAAAACCTGTCGCTATGAGCTTGCAATTAAATAAACCTCTCCGTCGCTGCATGTTTGATGGGCAAACACTATGTTAAAAATAGCAAGGGCCCTGCGACCAAGGCCTGCGGCACGCCGTTGGTAACCCAAACCTAATAATGAAATAGGGTCTTTTGACATGACTGTTTGACGAGTGCGTTGGAAGAGCATAATAAAGGAGATATTTCATATACCATAAGGTCAAGACAGAAGAGGTTTGTCATGTTTTAAGTCTCTAACACTTTATATGTACTATCGCAGCCTCATAACACTGGAGGAATCTGATGTTTCAAAAGCCCACGACACTTAAAAAAGACTGTAAAATTTATCAGATAAGAAAACGTACAGTGTTAGACATATAACACTGTAAGAGAGAAGTAAATCTCCACCGGAAAAAAACGGGAATTGTGAAAATCAGGAAATCCTTCGACAATTCCGGTCAAACAACTGGGTACACATGATTTGGCAACACGCCCAGCGACCTGGTCGGCTGCTCTGCCAGTCCTCATCCAAAATAGAAACAAATCAAAACTTTATACAACTATTCCCATTCTAACCCCCTTAATCTTTACAGATCTACCCAAATGCAAGATTGCAAAACCACGCAAACAAACAAGCAAGACAGTACTAATGACAATGAACACCTTGAGCAGTGGGCAGGAGAGCAAGACCGTACAAATCTTAAGCAGGTGAGCAAGACCGTACAAATCTTGGGCAGGAGAGAATGACCAATGGATTCAATATGTTTCTTGGGTGTGAACCTAAGGGGTCAAGTCAAAGGCCAAGCAATCGCACCCATGGATCGTACCGCCGTGCTCAAGGGTCGCATGGTCGCGCATCAAAGTTTTATAACACTATAATCTAAAAGAGCAACAGAAGCCTATGAAACTAACCAACCAAGTAGTCCCCACAACAAAAGAGCGACACCAACAACCAATCAAATCCAGCACCTCCACAAGCAATCACAACTAAACTCCCAACCCCGCCACTCAAGCACATGAGGCCTATTATAGCATACGACGGCCGCATGCAAACACGTACACGACGCCCTTAACAAGATTTCAACACTCTCAGGCAATCAAGACCATGACGCTCGCAAGCAATTACGAGGTCCGCAAACAATTAATGCCGCGGAGCCAGCAAGCAGCACGGCTTCGAAGCAGCCATCGGTGAAAGTTGGAAGGTCTAGCGCAAGGAACACGGACAGCTGGGAGGAAATAATAATAAAAAAAAAAATGGTCAAGGAGTCATCAAAGGAAGACAACTGCTTTTCTTTACCCTGAGCGCGACGGTTCGACCCTTGGTTATGATGGCGTTACCTGGCGAGAGTCATGGCACAGGCCAGACTGTCATGCCCAATGGTCGTATCGCTGAACTGAAAAATCGAAGTGTCATGCTTAAGGATCTCGCCATCGTGCTGAAGGATCGTACCATCGTGCTCAAACATCGTACCGCCGTGCTCATGGGGGTTAATAAACCGAGGGATCAGACCAGTGCCTCGAGCAAAGTTGGAGACAAAGGCAAATACCACGGCATGACAAGCCAGTCCAGGACTCTGGTGCAAAAACTCCTTAACTGCATGACCCTAGAGGGCAGGTTAGAGGAGGCTGAGGCACCCGAGGGTGACGTGACGCAATGGATTGCCATGACCCCAGTTGACATTGGCCAAGACCCGTCCAACACCTGGCAACGACTTGCTCCTTTATCCAAACCACACCAGGAGCTCACAGGATGCATGTATCTTAAGCCCCCACAAAGGTGTGTCCCAATCCAAACACCTCCTGCCACGTCCCAGCATCATATGTCCCTAACGAGACGTTTGCCTGCCTCGCCACCTGCTGTCGTTGGTCGTTTTTCAATGAGCCTTCGGAGACAAGGCCACAGAGCCAATGTCCTCGGAATCCCTGGCTAGACCTGAGCCTTGGCTGGTCCTGCCTGTTGCCCAGGGATAATGGCAACAGCGTTGTGCAGCAAGGCGAGCAAGCTGGCAGGACTGAAGACTGGGCGGGCGAAGTCACGCATCATGGGTACCTACCTCTCCATAAACAAGGGCGGCCACGGAAATTTCCAGCAGGAAGATTGGGTGGGGGAGAGAGAGAGAAAGAGAGAGAGAGACGGTTCACTGCGGCTGAATGAAAAGTTTTCTTTTTCATTAATTTTCTGAGGCCAGGGTCGCAGGTTAACAGAAGACAAAGAGTTCGTCACTAAGCTGTTACAGTTTAAGATTCATAATTCCCATCATCCCAGCGCGTGGGGGCTGAAAACAAAGCAGTGGTTACCATGTCTTCTGTGATTATATCAACAAACGTTTCATTTTGGTGTACCCGGACACACTACGTTATATACTTCAGAGTCCTCACATCTTCAGACTAGTGACATTTGCTTTACGCAACAACACGTCTGACAAGAGTTAATAAAATCTTGGAGTGAAATCAATTCAGGACTTTTTTTTTTCTTGTCATGTTTCACTGAACATCTGTCTTCAACAACACTGCATCTACCGAGTGTTGTTTCTTAAAAGTCTCAAAGCGACACATGGTGTCCTGCTCTGTGGTGAATATCCAAGAACGTGACTCAGAGAGACGGGTATCATAACTAGAGGAACAATGCAGGCAATTTGGAACTCATCTTCCCTACCGCATGAGCCTCCGTGGTGTAGCGGTTAGCGTTAACGACCATGAGCGAGCACGGGCCCGCACGAGTCTGACTCCTGGGGGCGGCAGTTGGCCCACACCCAACCAAGGTTTTCAACCTCCCCTTGGGGACGGTCATAAATAAGCACCTGGCTCAGGCTGGTGTGTGTGTGTGTGTGTGTGTGTGTGTGTAAATACAGGAACATGCATGTATACGCAATGATATTAGACGAACAACAAAAGCGTGAAAATCGCCATAACACACAATTATCTATAACAGGAAATACTGTTTTTCGGTAATTC
>JAUTXX010439843.1:0-12767 GCA_032273605.1 Panulirus laevicauda
ATGTATAGGTATGTATATTTGTGTGTGTGGACGTGTATGTATATACATGTGTATGTGGGTGGGTTGGGCCATTCTTTAGTCTGTTTCCTTGCACTACCTCGCTAAAGCGGGAGACAGCGACAAAGTACCATAAATAAATATAAAGATAAATGTTGACATGTATATGAATATGTGCATGTATGGGCATTTATGTCACCAAATTCTGAAATTGTGTCCTTACACCAAACACTCAACTTTTCATCCATTTCTAGTATTTTCTGTTCCATTTTAAAAACAACTTTTCTACATTTCAAACACATACTTCACCTACTTAATGTCACAAGCAACCATCAGTTCTTTAAAATCAATATCACAAATCTGCTATAACACTTGAGACAGAACAATCAATAACACTGCTCATTTCAGTGATTTATTTATGATATTTACAGATATCATTCAACAGAAAATAGTGAAAATTATCAAATATTTATATGTGTTTATCAAAAGACTTTCAATAAAAGGAATGAGCTGATATAAAGAAAAGAGATGATTATATGAGAAAAATTTTTCAATCAAGTAGGGCATTACTACTGAAGATCTTTAATTCGTGCATGCTATCTTTCTCTGTACAATTAGGTTACTTTTTGTAACAGATTAATGAAAAAGATAATACAAACACACCACATGGATAAACAATTGAAAAAGAATAAACATAATAATGTAAAGAACCCGCTCAACACTCACATTCTCCACAGTCCCCAAGTCATCAGCATGAAGGGACTCAATGCAAATGACAAACTTTTTCTTCATGAAGCCAGGATTCTGCCATGCAGTTCAAGGAAAATTTAAAGCTAAAGTGATGAAAACATAGGGTGTTAAAGATAACGTAAATCAGTATCAAACTGGTCCAACAAAAGCAGCTTTCCATCTGTTAAAATCAATTAAAAATGTATCATATTTTTGAGGAGATTATGTGCAAAAGGCTATCTAAATTCACATTCAGTGTATGCCTTGATGGCAATTACCTAAGCAGCCAAGATACAATGCAATGGACTCAGAAAACACCCGAAAATTTAAACAAATGATATAAACATATAATACATTTCAAGAAATGAGCATACCATAATTCTTTAACTATTTTTCCTACAGCATAAATGTACAATACTAGGCTTTTCAATTGGGGGGAAAAATATATATGTATAAATCTTTATAAACTGAATCCATTGCACTACAATAACCACTATGCTAAATATTTGATCTACCATTTCCAGATGTAACACAATTGCTTGCCTATCAATACTTCAACTTTAGGTTTGACTTAGAGTTCTACTCCACAGGATATACATGCAATGCAACTGTGATTAATAAAGCATGCCCTACAAGAAAAGTACAGGAAAATTTTGTTAGTTAACTAAATATGCTCCCAAATGCTTTGGGATTCACCTTAGCCTCATTTAAACATAAGATATACACAGACAAAAAGGATACAAACAATAACTACAAACTCTGAGCATACAAAAATTATATAAAAAAAAATTCTTTATCCACAAATGGGATAATGACAGGTATTATTCAAGCAGGAAGATTATGAGAGGGTTTCACCTGAGAAAGGAAATGTGTGAGATTGTTAATGCAATAATAACCTACACATTAAAACTATAAGGATGTTAAACATACAGCCAGCTTATCAGACTATAAAATCCATAAAAAAAAGGCATGCATAAGGCATTCTTTTCTTGGAAGAACACCTATATTTAGTGCTGTTATGTCACTAATGACATTGCTGTAATGCATAAAAGCAGCGCAGAGGAGCAACCACATGCTCTAATTCAGCACTGTATCACTCACATTTTCTGATTCTCCATCATCATGGGCATGGAGTGACTCTATTGTGATGTAAAAACCCTCCTTCATGTAGCCTGGATTCTGAAAAGTAACTTGCGAGTCATGAATGACACAAATTAACAAAAAAAGAAAGAACTGATAATGATCAATTCAAACACTGATCTACAATCAGACAACTTATCAAAACCATTCATTCTAATGAGAGCTATGCAATCAAACCCAAAAACAGCTCATTATTTTTTACTTAAAATGGAACAGGAACAAAAAAGGAAAAACTGGAGGAGCAAAAGAAATGATAATCGTGATAAGGCAGAAAGCCGAGAGAATGGACAAGAAGGAAGGAGAGAAACAGAAGAGGAGGAGAAGGAAGAGGACAAGGAAGGATGAGCAGGAATAGCACAGAGAAAGAAGGTAAGAAGGCTGAGGAGGAGAACAGTGGAAGAGTTGGAAAAAGAAGGGTGGGGGCAAGTGAAGTGTGGAGAAGTGGAAGAGCAAGATGAGACAGTTACCAGGAAAACAAAGGAGAAAAATGAAGAAGATAATAAATCAAAATGGGGAAGGAGAATGGAAGGGAAGGAAAAAGAAATAAGATGTTCAGAAGGCAGTGCCAGATGTAGGAAGAGGGATCACTCGAAAGAGGGACAGTAAATGAAGTATTTTTCCCAGAAGGGAGGCAAGTCAACCAAAGGGAACAGGGTGTTCTTGTCCTATCTGCTATACTGTTGGGTTGGGCTTGGAGACGTTACATCCACAAATATTCCTGAAAAAAAAGATGTGTAAGGCCTGGAACAAAATGAGCTTGCCTACAACAATTTGTGACAAGACATGCAAGTCACACATACCTGAAAAGGATGTGATAGGAATAAATTATTAATATATTTGAATAAAAGTGGCATACACCTTTAGAAAGGAAAACTTGCACAAGTTAGTGCAAGAAAAGATAAAATTTAATGGAACCCTAAAGTGGAGTGGAGTGAATAGTGTGAGATCAGGCATGCATGATAATGTGAGAGGTGTGGCATTTTCAACTCTCTAAGTTCTCAATAAAGTTTTCTGTCCATGTCCACTCTCACATGACTTTTTTTAAAGTTGTAGAAAAACAATGTCATCCTTCCTGAATGAGAAATAAACAGTGTAAAAGTAAATCTAATCTACTTAAGTCTGTGGATGAGTTGTTGTGCCATCAGTTATTACAAATAACAATGGATAGTGTTGCCACCAGGCTTGTTATATTAAGATTTTTTCTATCTTATATGCTGAGGAACCAATCATCATTTTGTCTTTGTTCTGGTATAATCACTATAATATATACATAAAAAATAAGACTAGTTATCCCTGGGGACAAGGGAGAAAGAATACTTCCCAGGTATTCCCTGCATGTCGTAGAAGGCAACTAAAAGGGGAGGGAGCAGGGAGCTGGAAATCCTCCCCTCCCGTTTTTTTAATTTTCCGAAAGAAGGAACAGAGAAGGGGACCAAGTGAGGATATTACCTCTGAGGCTCAGTCCTCCATTCTTAACGCTACATCGCTCACGTGGGAAATGGCGAATATTTATGAAAAAAAAAAAGACTAGTATCCATACTATATATGTATAGGCAAAAGTAGGGAAATTCTGACTATGGCAGCAACATCTACACTAATTGTATAACACCTCCCTATTTCATGCCAGGAAGGCAACTGAACATGATAAGTTTTCTTGTCATGGTAGCTGAGATGGCACAGGGAACTGTATTCCTCAATCAAGGCCATCTCATAGTTACTCTATCTTAAGACACTCATTTGCTGTGTGTGCTGATTGTGCATCAAATATAATGCCAAGAATGGTAAAGTGTTTATTGAAAGGTAGTGACTAATTGAATATGGTAATATTTGGATAAATGTTAAGACTTGATATTGGTATTAAAAGGTTCAAAGTGATTTAGCTGAAGATTCTGCCTTGTGGTTTTGTGTAACCCAGCATTCTATAATTTGTATATACTGTTAAAATCTGTTCATTGCCTAGGATTTCAAGAGTTACAAAGCCATGCCTGAATCATCGACATGAGGGAGATGGATTGAGTGTGGATGTGGAGGTGAAGGATATAGGAAATCAAGTTGAAGCAGGTGGGGAAAGCAACAGATCCTTGGTAGACTCTATATGGGAACAACATGGTGGTGGATGGGATGTTGTTCTTACTTGGACTAGAAATTGGCCAACCATTTCTAACTAATGTCAAGTAATGTTGCTGTGTCTAGACCAAGGTTAATGATGGTATAAACTACAGTGGTGACAGGTTATTGCTAAATATATCTTTAAAAAATTATTACTTATGAGTGTATGATAGACCTTGATATTAATGATGCTGCTACAAGTGAATGATGAAGTGATTATAATGGAGTCAACAAGGATATGCTCTGTAGTGAATGCCTTTAGGGAATTCATGTACCAGAAAAATAAATAAACAAATAAATAAACATGGATATAAACAAAACTATTGCTCCACGATTAAAAAAAGATGCTACATTGTTAAAACGGCTGTGTAAACCATATCACTGTATATTACTGATATGGTCTGCTACAGTAACATGCCTATCATATTGAAAACAGCTCAGACAAATTTCTTACGAAAAAGGATGTGGATTTACAAGGTTAGATGGAATCAAGGAAGGAAGTACATATAAGGAGATAAAAAGTTATGAAATGGTAAGGGACAAGGCAAATGAGGGAATATTATTGTGATATAGGCCTATAAGTAAACTAATGTAATCTGTACAAGGAGGATTATTCAGAAAATGAGTTGTTAAGTTCTATAAGTGCTTCAGACAATATGTAAAGAATAACTGATGATCGTCCTGTGGATGTGTTTAATAACCATCAATATAAAACAATGAATGGAGAGGAAGGTCTTATAAAACAGTCTTGCTTTACAAAGTAAAAAGATCCAAAGAATAGAACTTAAAAAGGAGTATGATGACAAATGTAAAGGGATTCTAAAACTTTATCCACTGAATCCACCATATGGAAAAAAATGTGGTGAAGTTAAATAAATAATACAAAATCTCCTCTAAATACTGAACATACCGAGATGATGGTTCTACAGTATGGGTAGGCATTCCAAGCTTCCTCATGAATCTCCAAGGATCCTTCTGGTGCTAGAAGTCGGATGAAGGATGGCACTTTGCTGAAGATATTAATGATGCATTGGATTAACTGTGCTATTCAATAAAGAAATAGCATAAGTGTATTGCTAATACTGTCCAATATGGTATCTGCAAATAGTTACTTTCATTCCAGTCTTTCTATCAACCAAAATCTTTAGTTGGTCATTTAAACTAAACAAACCCTCTTTCATCCACACATCTCCCAATGATGATTATTATCTACACTTTCCAAATATACCAGAAAGACTACAGATTAAGACTTAGGATTAAGCAAAAAATGTCAAGGTAGCATACACAATAAAATAATCATCTTTCCTTTGACACAAAAACAGTCAAGTCTTAGGTAATGTGCGACTGAAATAATAATGTAAGGGGGAATTTGGAATTTCTACATCACCAAATGGTTAATTTCTGCATTTTTCTTACAATTCACTTCCATCTACCTATCATCAATGACTTCATTATAAAGACATAAAAGAGCCTTTCTGAAAGTTTGGGGAAAGATGACATTTGGTCTAATGAGGAGACCTCAGACTTTTGACTCATTGATAAATTTGTCTGACACTTGAGCTTGGAGTGTTAATACACATCTATATCTTGTTCAGCCTGCCCTATGACTTCCATATGCAGTTGGTTCCACTGTAAGTGTGTTTTTGACATGTACAAAGTTTTACAAATAAAAAATGTAAAATACTATATCATACACAATTTTTCTAAGCTCCAAGATACCTCTGGATGGTATTTACATTCATAAAAATCATATAATAATTTCTAAAATAAGTTATAATAGTGCTTTTTGTCTGGTACTTTATCAGTATCAGTAAACTTTGGGAAGAGTAAATAGATGTTTTGGAATGGGGAAATAATGTGTGAAAGACAAGAGAACAACCGGGAACATCAATGAAAGGAGCAAAAAGGGAAGTGATAACAGGCAGTGATGAGGAGAGTATTTTGAGGGATTGTTAAATGTGTCTGATGATACAGTGGCAGATGTAGGTTCTTTTGGTCAGGGTGTTATGTGAAGTGAGAGAATCATAGAAAGTGGTTTAGTGAAGGAAGAAGAAGTGGTGAAAGCCTTCCAGAAGATGAAATGCACCAAAGTGGAGGGAGTGGATGGTAATTCAGTTGAATGTATTAGAAAAGGGGATGACTGTGTTGTTGAATGATTGGTAAGGACATTCAATGTATGTATGGATATAGTGAAGTGCCTGAGGATTGTCAGAATGCATGTACAGTGCCACTGTAAAAAGGCAAAGAGGATAAACGTAAAGTGTTCAAACTACAGAAATATATAAGTTTGTTGTGTATATCTGTTAAGTTGTATGAGGTGTTGACTGAGAGGAAGAAGGTATGTACAGAGCATCAAATTGGGTGGGAGCAGTGTGGTTTCTGAACTGAATATTACATTTCTTAATTGAATTCATTAGCAAACATCACTGTAAAGCAGCAATGAAGATACGTCGATGTTAAATACCAGCAAGTGAACAAGTACTCAAAAGTCATTATCATTCTTTGCAAACAGATGGAAGTACATAACAGTGATGATTTGCCTGCATTCATATAGTATGAATCCAATGGTAAAATCAGTAAAGATTTCCTATTTAGCCAGCCATTGTCACCACATACAAGCAGAGAGGCTAATTATGATAACCTGAATAATTTCCTTATTACAAATAATATATTCTGTGGTTAAAATGTGTAGGAATCAGTACAGTTGGGGCTCCTGCAATGTCAGGAAAGTACAATGATCTCACAGCAAATATTCAAGCAATCATGCAAAATGCCACATGGGTCCAATGCTGCATACTGCACACATAGAATCACTGAAGAGATGGGTAGTACACATGAACAACTGCTCTCACATTCTCAAGGGCATTACCTGTTTCACAGAAAAGTACTTACCCCACTCATTTACGTTCAGTAATAAAATATAGATATTTCTCTGGGACAAAACATTTCAAGGAAGCAAGTTTCATAATTTTTCATGGCTACCTAAGGTGGCATATTTGTCTATTTTCACATATATGAATGGCCCCAAAGCCAACATTAAGAATTAGCCTTGGAGTTGGATCATCATCAAAATAGTGAGTTTGAAAAAAGCCCAAAATTCTTTTATTTTCTTACAGTGTCAGATGATCTTTCTGGAGATATAAATGTTATATAACACTTGCAGAGTTTGAAGAGCAATCTTAGAAATTATTTTCCTTCCCTTGGTGTCAATATCAAGTGGATTAGGGATGTATTTAATTATCTTGAAAATGATATATTACATTTAACTGTAAATGATAAATATAGCCTTGTTGAACTTTCACTATCTATATATCAAACATCTGGTTGCATGTGAGACACTGAGTAGCCTGAACTAGCATACCAATCCTTACATTATATATATCATGTTTTCTTTCTCTGCATACAAAGAAGGATCAAAAAAGAAAAATCTTTCTCAATCATTTTGACAGCAAAATAATATGTACACCCAACCACAATAATTAAAACATATGTTTAAGAATCTCTTAATCAAAACAAGAAAAAATGGAAAATACAGAGGCATGTTTCAACATATACATACTTAGAGGAAAGAATTAATACAGGAGAAAAAAAATATGAAAGTAAAAAGAGAAAAATAAGGAAACAAAAAAAAAAAGAGAAACTAGTAACTGACACAAAGTTTAGATTTCCATTACAATCAAATCACTAAATAGTCTGTGCTGTAAAGAACAGTAACAATTGAACCACAATGTTACCTTTTAAGATGGTAGATCTTATACGTGTACTGCCCCGAGCTGTATTTATCCCCCAGCAGTGGATAATTGTCAAAGGGCTCATTTTTAAGGACTTCAATACCTTCTCCACCACCTGTTTCATTTTTACTAGCTTCTGCTACACTGTACAGCTGTGCCACTTGGTACTGCAAAGATGAAGTTTACTTTAATCATAAAAGGATCATTTTTCATATCTATAATCTGTGATAATGATTTGAAAAGAAATCTAATGTTACTGAACTATAGAGTTCTGTTTGATTAGTGTAAAAATTTAGAGGCAAGAACTACAAAACTAAACAAATACTATAAGTGAAATGCAGACAAAGCCTGAGTCTATGGAACCATGAAATACTGAAATCATAGAAAAACAAAAATAAAGCATTAACCAATACGCTGCACTGCTTCTTAGCCCATTCACTGCAGTCCCCAAGTTTAATCTACCTCACATTCCAATCCAAGACTCAAATCTGTACCTCTTAATATTTCAACACTTTAGGGATGGTGTCTTTCAACCATGGTTATTTCTGGATAACTGAGCCTGAGTCAATAAAAGAAGCATGGGAACCTTCAAAGATGGGTAAGAAAGTACATTCTTTAACTGTTTGAGGCTTGTCCATACCAAATGCCTGCACATGATATGTGAATCATCCCAAAAGTTAAACTTGGCACCTTTAAGAATGCCGCAATTAAAATCATACTGAAATAATTAACAACACATACCTCTTCAACTGTAAGTGGTAGGATGACACGACTGAAATGAAAAAATGAGACAAAATAATTATCATATTATGATTAACTATCAAAGAATTTCAAGGAAATGCACAACATTTCAAGGATCCATCTCAAACTGAGGAGGAATGAATGGAATAAAATTACCTAATTGAAAGCATTAATCACAAAGCAGACATTGAATATAACGAAATTACTGGAGCAATGTGAATTCCACACACTAAAAATCAGTAATGAATAAAATAACATCAACATGATCAACAAATTTTGTGATCATAAAAAAAGATTCAGAATATATATATTTACGAACATAAACAAGTGTCATATTGATATATCTTTGAACAGGATGAGGATTGATAAAATGAGTACTCATAATATCTTACTTTGATATTTCCCCAGGGTATCGATTACTTCATTTTGAAATACTTTTTATGTGGTTTTCTGCAAACAGACTTGGTCACTACACCACCCTTAGCATTCCTCTTACAGTATGTTTTCTTAGTCTATATCCATGCTAAATCACTCAAACTTCTTTTAGATTTGTGTAGATATAATTCCCTCGTTTATTGTGCACCCCATCTCTTGGCTTTACTTTACAATGCTCTAGCTTCATTTTCAGTCTTCTCATTTGATGGCAGCCAGAAGCAAAATAGCTAAATACTATACTTATATACTAACCCAAAAGTAACTAACTAACAAAAGTAAAAGATGCATTTGGCATGCCACTGAATAAATAATTCATCTAAACTCATAATTCAAATACGATTAAAAGGTGTTCAATAAACTAAATAAAAGATAATCTGAAATAATATTACTTTGTTAAATACATAAAAAATATGGATAAAAGATGTGGTTTTTGACATCTATGAAATCCTAAAAATCCAATTTCAGCCGGGAGCTTTTAACCCCCTAAATATAGGGGCCTTCTGGCCCCCATTGCTTAACTTATACTTATTTTTGTTTCAGGCATCATTATGAAAAGTTTCATGAATCAAAGTTAATGACCCTATTAAGTACTTCTCTAAGTTTCTACATTGTTATAACTACAGTACACAATATTTCAACAATATTTCTTACATGTCAGAAAAGCCTGTTTCTTAAAATATCATAATAATATCACTATGATTAACAAAAGAATCTGTGGTCATGAAATGAGACATGCATTGGGTCGGTTCATTTCAAATTCTTTAAATTTTGCAAAGAATGTCGCTGAAGAAACGTTTACTTCATCCTTTTTAAAAAACTAAACAAGAATTATTACATGCTGTAAAACTTCACTTTAGGGGACGTGATTATGGTACGACACATGCTACAGTAGGTAAGATAGGCTAGGTAATTGTACGTTTGGGAGGGTCTATGTTGGGTTAGGTCTGATTCTTAGCTTTCTCTTTACCATAATCAAGCTCCTCTGCACGAGGTCTTGCTCAATCTGCTGGGAACTTTTCCTTGTGTGAATCATTGTGCAGTTATTCCCATACTGAACAACCGGATTCCTGAATCAAAGATTTTCTAATAATGCATTCATAGTTCTGAACCTACACTAATTGTTCTACACAAGTTCTGATAACAAAAATCAGATCCTTATAGTCTACATCAATAACAGCCTGAATTAGCACTCTTTGGACACAACTATAGCACCAATGATATTATACAGCAATAAGGGCCAAAAAAACTATCCTTGGTCCCCATGTAAACCTGGTCTATAGATACTGCCGAACTATAGTCTATGGTGCTGCAAAGACCTATTGCATTCACCTTCACCTTACCACTGTATACCTTACCGGTATACAATGAAGCCTGAATGGCTACCTGAATCATTAACACTTCATAATATACTTCTCAGAAATGTTATTTTGGATACAACAGGCCAAGGCCTGTGATAACTGCAGTTACTTCTGCAGACGAAACAAGACCCTGTGGACCAAAATGGGTGTTTGGACCACCATACACATAGACCCAAGTGTCACTTAGGCCCCATGTCCTATGTGATACAATGAAACTCGATCAAAATACAAAAATATCTGTCATATGAAATAAGTCCACAGATACAACCTCTCCCTCTCTATATAGCTATAGAATCTTCAATAATTTTCTTTATTTTTAATGCTATCTCATTCTTTCCATTAAACGCTGTCATTAAAAACAAAAAAATTTCAGTCCTGATATCAACAATAAAATCAATAAACCTGACACTCGTAACATTACAGATGTCACAGTTATAAAGTCCATCCACTTGCCATACATCCAAAATAAAAAGGTGTCCGGAAGATTCCGTAAACTTACAATTCTTTGACGATCATTTTGGTTCAAGTGGACAAATACATCGGCTGCTACAGACCCCTAGCGAGATGACACGTCAAATGAGCAGCGTGAAGCGCCGAGCACTAGCTGCTGACACCACACCCGTCACCTTCTACCACCACTACCCCTCCCTCACGACCTGCTGACACCACCACCACCCGTCACCTGCTACCACCATTACTCCCCTACAACCTGCTGACACCACCACCTCCCACAACCTGCTGATACCACCATTGGCACGTGATAACACCACCACACCTACTTACTGACACCACGACCCACCACATGGTAACATCTGATAACACCATGACCGGCACCTGAATACACCATGACCGCCATCTGATTACACCATGACTGTCGGCAGATAATACCACAGCCACCACCTGATAACACCACAACCACAACCCGATAAAACCACGACCGTCATCTGATAACACCACAACCACAACCCGATAAAACCACGACCGTCATCTGATAACACCACGACCACAACCCGATAAAACCACGACCGTCATCTGGTAACACCACGACCACAACCCGAGAAGACCCCGGCCTTCACCTTCAACACCACGACCGCCATCTGATAACACTATAACCACCATTTGGTAACATCATGACCGCCATCTAATGAAATTACCGTCAAATGCTGACACCACAAGTGTTACCTGTTGACACCAAGGTCCGACAACTGTAGGACAACATGCCCGACACTTGCTGGTCATTGTCCAACCGGCACTGTATGATATTCTAACTCGAACGTTTAACAATTAATTCTCTTTTCAAAAAGCTTATTGTGCTAAAACATTAACAGTTTGCCGAAAATCAAGGAAAATTTATTGAATGACACAATATCAGAGGAGCATGTCTTAAAAATAAAGCAATATAACCCCATCGTGATCCCTACATATTTCATTCCAAAGGTTAAGCATTTGATATCAGTTACACAAAGGAAATATCATATCACATATCATATTGCATGTTTGATAGCATAAGTTTGAATTCTTGAATTCTGCAGGGAAACAAACAAAAAAGTTGTGAAAACTGAAATTCAACTGAAAATGAGTTTTGAACGTAAATAAGTTTATACACTTACAGTTTATTTGAGAATATGAATAGAATAAATGAAGATCATTAATCTTATTCATCCAATGTTTTGCTGTTCATAAATACTCGATTTGTGCGGATGTAGAGGGGCCACTAATTCTAGAGCGTATGTGCCATATGTTAGATTCGACCTACTTTCTACTAAACAAATAAAGTGATATCTGTAAATACAAACACCTGCCACGAGTACATCTGGTGTTGGCATTGCCACCATCTGCAGTACATAGATTAAAATTGCAGCGATCCAGAGATTAGAACTCGGCCCCTGTGTGAGGCTAACACGCGAGATCCCGAACCGTTCCATTTTTTTGAAGAACCTTCCTTATGCAGTGGTTGGCACTGATATTCATACACTTCTTAAAATAGGCTCTCCAGATTCAAGGCTACGCGTATTCAGTTTCAAACTAGTCGTGCTGGTGTCGTATTTATTGAATATGGGTAATTATCCTGTCAGTGACCAACATTCATCTAGTAACCTATATCCAAAAATTTCGACCGTAGTCTAATTAATTATAGACGTTGGTGAACGTAATATTCTATTTTTCCCTACGTTTTCAAAAAGAAAAAAAAAAGTCCATAATCTCATAATTCGATTCCGTCCCCTAGGAACTTATAATGACCACTACACAATTTGTCCATCATGTAAAAATCCTCCCCTTCAGTGATCATCATGTATCAAAGATTTAGTTCAGGCCTTCAAGGGTTTTGTATTACTCATGCATTAACGATCATCATGTGCTCAACAATTTATCCCAGTTCTTCCTGGGGTCCGTCTAGCTTCAGCGATCAAGTGTCCAACGATATAGTCCAGTCTTCCCTGGAGTTCGTAATGCTCCTTCTTCAACAATCATCATATATCCAGCAATTTAGTTCAGTCTTTCTCACAAAAATCACCTGAATGTAATC
>JAUTXX010440065.1:723-12763 GCA_032273605.1 Panulirus laevicauda
ACAGGATTTCAGCGATGGGCTTTTAGAAGTCTTTTGTCTGATGTCATCTTTCCATATTGCCCAGTTACAAATTGGTCTAAGTGAACCCATAAGACTTGGCCAGTGTTCTTCCTTAAAGGTAACTTTTTAATTCTTTTTATATATTAGAAAGGGAGGATACTATATAAATAGAAACTGCAAGTTTTATAGCTTTTTTGAAATTTTTTCTTCCTAACAGAGTTTGCCTTGTGTTCTTAGAAGTACATCCCACTTTCTTTTGAACTGTATAAAGGCTTTATCCTAGTAATCTCCAGTAGTTTACCAGTTTGCCCTGAAAGATAGAATCTTCTTACACAGCCTTTTGTTCATCTCTTAACTGTATTCTTCTGTTTCCTAATGCCACAGTATGGATGTGAATCCTTAAACTGTCCATGCTTGCACTTGTTTCATGCTTTGTTCATCCATATTTGTCTTAAGGCCATCTTCATCATTCTACTCTGGTACACTTGCTGAACCTCCTCTTCTGTGTATGGTATCATTTGCATGTTGAGCTTTGGTAATTTAAATGAATAAAGGATGAGATTAGACCTGATTATTTTATTTCTTTTTTATATGGAAAGTTTCCACCCCATCCAGGTTTGTTTACTATGTGGACCTTTTTTCCTCACACTTTTCTCATTTTATTTGTTACTTTCAATGTTTATTTTTTCTTTCACATGATTTGGCTTTTGTGTTCAAGGCAAATTTTATTTCTAAACATGTTTTTAAGTTTGATTGTTTGTTGTGCTGGTCCCTGAGTGCCATTGCAGTACACCTATTGGCAGTCTTTTTTATTATTATTATTATTATTATTATTTTGCTTTGTCACTGTCTCCCGCGTTTGCGAGGTAGCGCAAGGAAACAGACAAAAGAATGGCCCAACCCACCCACATACACCTGTATATACATACACATCCACACACGCAAATATACATACCTATGCATCTCAATGTATAAATATATATATACACACACAGACATATACATATATACACATGTACATAATTCATACTGTCTGCCTTTATTCATTCCCATCGCCACCCCGCCACACATGGAATAACAACCCCCTACCCCCTCATGTGATGTATGTTTACAACTGCAAATAAAAGTTTATCAATCTCTTAATGTTTCAGTGAGGAGGGAAATCAAGATGAGAAGAGGGGAGAGACGGGCAGTATGTTTAAGGAGAGGAACCTGATTATTCTAGCTTTGAGATGAACAAAGCCCATGGGAAAGAGATATGAAAGGCTTGGAAATGTCTTAAGTGTAATTGAGGGCATGAGTTGAGGAAAGAGTAGCACTGCAGAAGGAAGAGTTGTGGGCATGTGTGCCAGTTTAAGAGTGTGGGTAAAGATGAAAGTGGATTATAAGAGATGGATGATTATTAATGCTTATGCATCTGGCCATGAAAATAATGACACAGAGAGGTGAGCATTTTGAAAGGAGCTAAAAGAGGGTGTCAGCAGTTCTGATGCAAGAGATTGGGTACTGGTAGTTGGTGATTTGAATGTGAAAGTGAGTAATGTGGCAGTTGAGGGTGTTATTGTGGAGTATGGGATATTCAGTGAGGTGAATGGAAATGGTGAGCAGCTTCTGGTTTTATTTGCTAAAAGAGGAAAGGTGACTGGGAATACCTAGTTTAAAAAGAGGGACATACACATGTATACATAGAGTAGGAAAGACGTTATATGGTCATTATTAGATTACATGCTAATTTATGGGCATGTGGGAGACTACTGAACGTGAATGTTCTGTGAGGGTCAGCTGATGGGACACTTGATCATTACCTGGCAAAGGTAAGAGTGAAATTTGTTAAGGCTTTCAAAATAGAGAAAATGATATGAATGTAAAAAGGGTGGTGAAAGTAATTCAGTTTGGAAAAGAAGCTCATGTCAAGATATACCAGTAGACATTGTTCGTGACATGGTAATAGGTCAAAATAAAAGAGACTAGAGGAAGTAGTATTTAGGGTAGTGGTGTAAGCATTTGGAAGAGAAGTGTTTGGCAAGAGGAAGGTGAGCAGGTGAGAAAGGGTAATGAGAGCTGGGGTGATAAAGTTGAACTACTAGTGAAAGAGAAAGGAGGTGTGAGGTTGTTACTTACTAGGAAAAGTGAACGTGAAAGGGTGATGCATACTAACAAAAAACACCAGAAGGTCAAAAGGATGTTGCAGTACTTGAAAAAGAAGGCAAATGAGAGCCGAGTGAGTGATTATCAACATACTTCAGAATCAGAAAATGTTTTGGATGGAGATTAACAGTGCAAGAAAATCAAACAAAAGGGAATGGGTAACTGGCAGTGATGAAGTGAGGGGAGATGGAGTGAGTACTTTGAAGGACTGTTGAATGTGGCAGATGTTAAGTGTTTGGGTTAAAGAGGTATTCCAAATGAGAAACTCATAGCAAGTGGTTTGCAAAAATGTAAGAGGTGATGAAAGTCTTGCATTCGATCTAATGTGGCAAGACAGCAAGAGTGGATAGCAATCCAGTTGAATTTCTTAAGAAAGGTGATGACTGTGTTGGTGATTGATTATTTAGGATTTTCAAAGTATCAATAGATCATAGTGAGGTATCTGAGGACTTACAGAGTGTATGTACAGTGACACTGTTTAAGTCAATGGGGACAAAGGTGAGTGTTCAATCACAGAGGTATAAGTTTCAGCAGGTGTTCTGGGTTGGATTATTGGAGTATTATAACTGAGAAAGAGGCACGGAAACATGTTAAACAACAACAAAGCTTTATTGGTTAAGGTCCATAAAATGAGATAGCTAAGGGACAATGAGCTACTCAAGGTGCAAAAGTATGAAGAAAATGTGAAGAAAGATAGGTCAAGAAGTATGAGAAAGTCTTAGCAGAGGTCATGTGATGCTGATGAAGATGCCAGATGAAAACAGGAACACATAAGAGAAATACATGGCTGCTGAGTCAACTTGGAGCTCCTATAGGAAGTGGGTGTAGCACGTGTCATGGCTCCTGGAGTGTGTGGCGGCTGCCAATTTGTGTTTTGGAAGCAGGAAGTGCCTGGAGTGTGTGGCGAATACTGGTGTGTGCTTTAGTTGCAGGAGGCTCCTGGAGTTGTGCTAGGGTTGCAAAAGTGCTGCAGATGTGGCTATATGTCCCTTGTTGTTACAGTTGCTGCTTGTGATCAGCGGAGGCACTGTCTCATGTGAGCCCTGCCGAAGGTGGACATTGGAGATAAAGCACCACAATGAAACCTGCCAGGAAGGTGAAATGTCAAGAGTCATGTTGAGACATCTGATGGAGGAGATGCCCTAGGGGCAGATTGAGTCTAGAGTCAAATTGCCAAGACTTAAGTTACCAAAGTGGTACATTTCTTATCTAGTGGTGAGTCAACTGCCTGACTGCCTTCCTGCAGTGATACCCGGGTATTTAAGAGGCACTAAGGTCAGGTCTGGGAGGGGGTAGCTACAGTAATCCCAAAAGAAATGAAAGATATCAGAGCTGAATACTGCAAGCTCTGCCCTTTCTCCATGCTGGTGAACTAAGAGTGGTTCTCTCATGGAAAGGGTTAGGTCATCTATAATTACAGTGGCATCTTTTAATCTGCCAACACTGAACATCAAGTGTGAGTGACAGGGATCAATACTACAGGTGCAGCCTGTAGCTACCAAACATAATTCTCCGGGATTATTAGGTCAGATGAGGTCACAAGCTGTCATCTGTCACCAGGTCAAGGAATCATCAGTAAGGTGACACTTTGTGGAGCTACAGTGGGTTGTTGCACTACTCCCCTTCCTCATTCTTTTCAAGATTAAGGCTTGGATGTTGATGAGGCAGACGGTAAAATCAGCTGATCTTCCAGTGCTGATGGGGAATGGAGTGGTGGGAGGTCGGGCAATTATGTTACAATACCCACTCTCCCTCTTCCCTGTCGTGGAAGTTCACTGTCTGCATAGCGGGCATGGCAGCAGACTCAGCATACAGTGTTCCCAGGTTGTAGAGAAGAAGTTTGTCCTGCAGCCCCATATTAGTTGAAGATGTTGTTGCATGGAGTCCTTGCTGACTGAAAGAGAAGAATCACCTGGGGTGCAGGAGTGGTCAGCTAGACATTGCAAATACAGGAGGGGAGATGAACAGCAGGGAGATGATGCTAGGTGGGTGGTGAACCTTGGGGTGCAGGAGTTGCCAGCTAAACCTGGCAAATACAGGGAAGGAAGATGAACAGGAGTGAGATGATGCTGGGCAGGTGGTGGACAGAGAACTGTGACAGCAAGAGTCAAGGATGGCTGACATAGCACTGTAAGGATGTGTCTGAAAATCTTTCTCAGTTCATTCAAGGGATCACCAGTTTAGCAGGTGTTCTTGTTGGATTATTGGAATGTTATAACTGGGAGAGGCGCATGGAAACACATTAAACAACAACAAAGGTTTCTTAGTTAACATCCATAAAATGAGATAGCCTAGGAAGAATGAGCTACTGTAGGTGTAGGATTATGGCAAAGAGGTAATAAAAAAAAAAGGTTGGTCAAGTAGTAGGAGACAGGCTTGGCAGGGATCACATGATATTGGTTAGGATGCTAGATGAAAGGGAAGCATGTGGGAGAAGCGTATGGCTGCCAAGTCAACATGGAGCTCCTGTAGGAGGTGGGTGGCTCCTGAGGTGTGTGGCAGGAGCCAATTTGGGCTTGGGTTGAAGGAGGCTCCTAGACTGTGCAGTGACTGACGTTTTGTTCTCTGGTCACAGGAGGCTCCTGGAGTTGCGTTAGGGTTGCAGGGGTGCTGCGGACATGGCCATAGGCCCCCTTGTTGTTACATCTGCTGCTCATGACAGGCTGAGGCAATGTCCCACACGAGTCATGTTGAAGGTGGACATTGGTAATGAGGCACCACAATGAAACCTGCCAGGAAATGAAAGGTCAGGAGTCACACTGGGACATCTCCTGACCTCAGGTGTGGCATGTATTGCAGCTCCTGGAGTGTGTGGCAGCTGCTGACTTGTGCTTGGGTTGCAGGATTGTGCTGCTACTGCCAGTTTGTGCTCTGGTTGGCAGGAGGCTCCTGAAGTTGTGCTAGGGTTGCAGGGGTGCTGCAGGCATGTAGGTCCCTTGCTGTAACAGACGCTGCTCATGATGGGCAGAGGTGATGTCCCATGTGAGTCCTTTTAAAGGTGGATGTTGGAAATGAGGCACCACAATGAAACCTGCCAGGAATATGAAATGCCAGGAGTCACACTGGGACATTTACCGATGGAGGAGATGCCCTAACAGCAGCGTGAGTTTGGAGTCACAGTGCCAAGACTTCAGGCACCGGAGTGGTGCACTTGTTGTCTAGTGGTGAGTCAAATGCCGGACTGCCCTCCTGTGGAAGTACCCAGGTATTTAAGAGGCAGGGAGATATGTCTAGGAAGAGTAGCCATTCCTAACAGTAATTTGAGACATTGAAGCAAAATGTCCCAAGCTTTGACCTCTCCACGCTGGTGAACCGAGAGCAGCTCTTTTAATGGAAAATGGTCTGGTCATCTATAATTACATCTGCATCTTTTAATCTGCCACCGCCAAATATTGAGCATGGGTATCAAGGATTAATACTGCAGGTGCAGTGGCAGGCTGAGCCATCAAACACAATTCCCCAGGGATTATTAGGTCAGGTGAAGTCACAGGCTGTTACATGCCACTCAGTCAAGGTGTTGTCAGTATGGTGACACTTTGTGGAACACCTGTGGATTGCTGCAAGGCGTTTGCTTTGAAGAATGTGTCTGAGAAAAACTTAAGAAAAAAAAGGGGATATGAGTGGCATTCATGGATCTGGAGAAAGCATATGACTGGGTTGACAGTGATGCTTTGTGGTAGGTGCTACGAATGTTTGGTGAGGGATGAAACCTTCTAGAGTCAGTGAGGATATCTTAACTGAGAGAGTAAGGCATGTGTGTGAATACGAAGAGAGGGAGGTAAATCGTTCCAGTGAAGGTGGGTTCACCCCACCCTACCCACACACATACACACAAAAAAGAGAAAAAAATGAAATAATTAGTCCTCTGCTTTGGTCAATAATTCTTGCACATCTTATAAAGCAAAGAAATCTGCTTAGACATCCCTTCTCCATCAATAGAAATCAGAGAACAAATCCAAACTCTAAATAGCACCCTCATTAACCTAATCACTCAATGACATATTGAAAATTGGTACTCCTTCCTCGACACAATGAATCACAAGACCCTTAGGAACAGATAGACACATAGCCTCAACACAATGAATCACAAGACCCTTAGGAACACAGAGACATAGAGACACTCATGAGACTACTGTCAAAAATCAGCAAAAAACAACTTCTCTCCCAAACACAGGAAAGTCCAGAAAAGTCTACACAAAATCCATCCACAAACAAGTGTCCACCAACTCCCACTGATACAAGCAATGCAATTAAAACCTTAGAGAACTCTCCTACTATAGGCTCTGACAACATATCAAACTTATACGTAAAATACTATGGCCCATTTGCAATCCAGGCACTTGTAGATATCTTCAACTACTGACTTCACAACAAAATCCCAAACATTTAGAAACTTGCCAACATCATAACGATCCTAAAACCCTCCAAACCAACTTGCTCCCTCTCCTCCTACTGCTCTGTATCATTTCAGTCCTCAGCATCCAAACTCTGTGAAAAACTAATCCACAACAGAATCAAAGAAAACATCCCCTAGCATGAATTCACTCTACCACCACGCTACACACTGATCTCACACAACATACCCTAAATGGATCTAGTCAACCACAACCCCGTTCCTGCATAGTACGTTAGGAATAGTCATCAACAAAGCATTAGACACTGTTCCCAACACATCCTCACACAAAAAATACTTGACACCTCCCTTCACAACAATGACAAAAAGTGCTTGGCTAGGTTCATAGCCAGCTGCCATGTCAGAATCATTCAATGGTTTCATCTCTAAAACACTTAAACTCTAAAAGTGGAGCACCCAAGGAGAAGTTCTCCATCTCTCTTCAATCCCTTCCATTACCTTAGGCAGACGTCAACATGAAGGTCCTTTCATATGCAGGCAGCCTCACAACTGTATCATAACACCCTGACACCAAAGTAGGAACATCAAACAGGAAGCACTACATTATACAATTTGAACAATGGCTCACCAATAATGGAATGTCTACATCTCCAAAGAAGTCTTCTATCACTCTTTTAACCCCAGACAGACATGAATCCAGCCTATCCTCCACTCACTATGAATGAACAATCACTCCCACTGAACAAAATACCAAACATTACAGGCATTACACAAACACACAAAACATTTACTCCCCACATCAGTAACATCAACACAAAGACAAAACACAATCTAAATGCCCTCAGAACATTAACTGGCACCAGATTTTAACAAGAAAAGAATCCATCAACATCCTTAACAAACACTCCATCTACTCCACTTCAAACTATGCTTCACCTGCATGGTCTTCCATCCTCTTAAAAGCAAATAAAACAAAGCATTCATAACGCTCATAACAATCAATGGATGCTTAGCCACCACAAAAACACAACACCTTCAAAATAAAACAAGGATCCCACCAGAACATGCATGGCACTCAAATCATGCAAAAGTACAAGACCCCTTCCTCCCAGATCAACCTACAATTAACTACCAACCACAAAGACAAAACAGAGATAAAACGCTTACCCTGCCTAATCACATTTCAGTAGCCTCTGCTCACAGGTCAGCTATCCCAACAAGTATAACACAAATCAACCTGATATTAGTTTCCCAGGAACAGATGAAGAAAGGCCAAATCTGGGCACATCCATTCTCGAGCTGTCGTTTGTAATGCATTAAAACCACAGCTCCCTACCACAACCAAGCTCCAAAGATCTTTCCAAGGTTTACCCTGGACACTTCACACGCCCTGGTTAAGTCCACTGACAGCACATCAACCCCAGTATATCACATTGTTCCTATTCAATCTATCCAAGGAATGCATTTCACCCTCCAGCATGTTCAGGCTCTGATTGCTCAAAATCATTTTCACTCTATCCTTCTATCTCCCATTTGACCTCTCCGTTCTCCTTGCTCCCTCCACTTCGGACACACACATTCTCTTTGTCAATCTTTTCTCATTCAATATCTCCACATGTCCAAACCATTTCAGCACATCCTCCTCTGCTCTCTCAACCACACTCTTCTTTACCACACATATCTCTTACCCTTTCATTACTTACTTGATCAAACCATTTAATACCACACACTATCCTCAAATATTCAATTTCCAACACATCCATCCTTTTCCACACAGCCTTACCTATAGTCCACACCTGGCATCCATATAATATTGTTGATACTACTTTTTCTTCCAACATACCAATCTTTGCTCTCCGAGATAACTTTTTCTACACATTCTTCAGCACTCCCAGAAACCTCGCCCCTTCCCCATCCTATGACTCACTTCTGCTTCCATGGTTCCATTCACTACCATGTCAGCTCCAAGATATCTAAAACATTTCACTTCCTCCAATTTTTCTCCATTCAAACTCACACACCAAATAATCCTGCTAAACTTAATAACCTTGCTTTTATTCATATCCACTTTCAACTTTTGCCTTTCACACACTTTCTAGACTAAGTCACCAACTTCTGCAATTTTTCACTTGAATCTCCAAACAACAACTGAGACTTCCCAGGCACTCCCATCCCCCACAGACTGCATACTCACCCGTCTCTCCAAGACTCACGCATCTACCTTCCTCACCACCCCATCCATAAGCAAACTGAACAATCATGGTGACATCACACATCCCTCCTAAAGATCAAACTTCACTTGGAACCATTCACTCTCCTCTCTTCCTCTTTGAACCCAAGTCTTACACCCTTGACAAAAACTTCTCAATGCTTCTGGCAGCTTACCTCCCACCCCATTTATTCTTAAGACCTTCCACAAAGGATTTCTATCAACTCTATCATGCACTTACTGTCGGTCAAGTCAGTGTGTTGCCCATACTGGTAAACACTGGCTGGTGGTCCTCCAGTGGGATGTTGTAATTTACATTACTTTGCTAAGTACTGGTATCTGATTTGGTGAATAGTCTCCACAAAACACGTCATGCCATATGTAAAGAAAAATTACATTAAACAAAATTTTATGAACTACTGAAGCATGATTTCACCTTCATAACTTTCATCATGGACTAGTGTGATCATCATACCTACATGCCCCATACAAATCCATCTATTTTTTAAGTATTTCTCACATACATTCTTTACAGCAAACACCTGATCTACACATCCTCTGGCACTTCTAAAACCACATTGCTCCTCCCCAGTCTGATGCTCTGTACATGCCTTCATCCTCTAACTCAATACCCTTCCATACAACTTACCAGGCATACTCAACACTCTTATTCTGCTGTAGTTTGAACATTCACCTTTATCCACCTAGTCTTTATACAATGGCACTATACATGCATTACACTAATCCTCAGGCACCTCACCATGATTCAAACATACATTGAAAATACTTATCAATCAATTAAAAACACAGCTACCCACTTCTTTTATAAATTCAACATCAATACCATCCAATCTGGCTGCCTTGCCACATTTTTCTTGTGCAAAGCTTTCATCACCTCTTCTCTGTACACCAAGCCACTCTCTATGGCTCTCACTTTGCATACCACCCCAAACAAAACATGCTACATCTTCCGCTCAATCATCAGAGATAAATCACATGCACAATGAAATAACTTGACAACCAGCAAGCAATGTCCTTCCACCTCCATCTTAACCGCCAACCCACCTGACATAAACCCATCAGAAATTACACTCCCTACATAAACACTAGTCACACTCTTCCATCTTCATTCTGGATATCATCTATCACTACAACACAACAAACATCATCTCAACATATCCAAAGATCCTTTATGCCCACAGTGCATCTATCATAAAGAAGACATCCAGCACTCGCAATTCAATTGCCTTGAACTCTGAACATTGAAGTACACACAACTTAACACCTTACAACCTATGGTCTCAATCGGTGGATGTGGCCTGCTTCCTGGGTACTGCAGCAGCCTTGTAAAGATAGAAGGGACCGCTGGGTCAGAAACTAAGGAAGTAAGTTTTAGCAGATACACCACTATTTGCTTTGTCATCAGCAAGCAGCAACAGAGAAAAATTGTTAACTACCCAATTCTATGCAGTGCATGTATGGCTGGGTAGTGTGCAAAGATGCACTGCAACACTGCCTCCAATCATGCAAGGATCCCTTTCCCTTTTCAGTCTTGAAGCTGGAAGAGTAGGTGTCCTAAGAATGACTTCCCTTAAACTCAAGATGTGTCATCTTATATCTCCTCTAGACAATCTGTTACATCTTACTCTACATCTGAAGAATTGTTAAATTTCATCACCATACAACTGACAATACTGTTTTCTCTTAAGCATTATTAGGCCCTGAAGGCAAATGTGTTAATTTCTATGGGTATGTAGCAACTACTTGATCTCCACCATTCTTGCCCACCAGTTTTAAATACTGGCCAATCAGTAAGTGTGAACTTTTTCATATGAAGATACTGATCATATAGCAAAGATTTTCAATCCAGAATGGTAAAGGGTTATAGAAAGTCCTCACTTCTGCACTAATATTAGCTCAACAACTATTTCATCCAATCACTGATGTGAGTTCTAAGGGGAACAAGGGGCTGTGCTCATGCAAAGGGTAAGAGGATACTTGTACCCCATTGCCTACAGAACTGAATGTTGAAAAAGGCAAAAAGTATTAAAATGCCACAGAACAAGAGGCAGTAGCTATTGTACTGTATTGTATTGTATTAGGCATTTCAAGAACATTAAATACCACAACCCTTAACACATATTTACCACTGCCAATAGTTAGATTATTCCAAAATCAGAAATCCACAGATATGACTGACAGGTGGTCCCTAACCATTAAAGATTTCACTCCAACCCTACAGTATATAGCTGGAAAGCTAAATGTTGTACGTGATGCACTGTCCTGGAATATAGCTTCAATTACCATGTATCCCACCTCAGACAAAGAAAATGTCAAGCAAGAGCAAGTGATTAATTCAGTATGGTCACCTTTCATAGAGTACCTGTCTAAGGAATCTCCTAACATGATGATTAAGCATCCGGTTTCAATCTGAGTTTCATATTCAAGATGATGTTTCAGATTCTAAGCACTGGTTCTATATTTCTACTACAAGATAGCTAGTAACTAAAATAACCAGTGAGAATCTGCACATCTAACTTTATTTTCTGGGTTGGAAATACTTCACTTGAGAGAGAAAAAATCTTGATATCAAAACACCACAGAAACATTCATCAATTTACTCCTAAAATATGCTCATGCTTAAAATCCCACTTAAATATCTGAAAACTTAGCCAAAGAGTCCATTAGCTTACCTCTGGATGATCCCCATTTACATGTATAACTGGCATACCACACATTTTTGCAATATCTGTACAGTAAATAGATGATCGACTACGTTCTCCGGGAGTTGTATAGCCAACCTGAAATAAAGTAAAACAATAATATGAGATAAAGAATCATTCATTTAACAATAAAAAAAGAAAATGCTCTCATATACTGATAACAATAAAATGAAACTGCACAATAAGGACACTTTAAGCATACAGAGTCCAATATTGAAATTATCCCTAACCACCAACAGACAACAATTTGGACTGATGAGTGGAGAAATCAATAAAAGGGCATGGAAAAGCACCTGCAGAATGTGCCATATCAGTTACAAAGCAATGGCTATTAATCCCTATAAAGCACAGCCCTGAACATTCTGAATGATCAGGAGAAAACATTAAAGTTTAATACCAAACATAGGGTAAGGACAAGTTGGAAACAAAGGATGAATATTTCCTGTGACTAATATGGACAACTTTAAGGTTCCAAAGCACCAAGATCCCACACACCTCTGAATCCCACAAAAGTACAATTGATTGTAGTGGTTCCACTAAGAGTGAGAGAGAGAGAGAGAGAGAGAGAGAGAGAGAGAGAGAGAGAGAGAGAGAGAGAGAGAGAGC
>JAUTXX010440176.1:0-18970 GCA_032273605.1 Panulirus laevicauda
CAGGGGAGTGTGATGGCGGATGGGTGTAGTGGCGGGCGAATGGGTACGTGGACGCATGTTGTCGCGAGGGTGTGGTGGGGGATGAATGTGGGAACGGGTTAGCGTGGTTCACTTTCCATGCTTCACAGCGCCGATGTTGGAGACAGTATTCACAATGCACACATCCAGAGCACCGAGTATGGCCGGAGTTCCCTGAAGCAAGTGAATACACCTCGGGTCTCCCCAGGGTGTGTGCTTACACTTTCTGGTCCTAGTTGTAGCCGGGTTGCCCCAGGATATCTGCCTATTGCGTCTTGTGTGCCTAGTGGGGTGAGGTGGGCAGGAAATATGAATGTCGAAAGAGTTTTGGCTTGTGAGACGAAGGGATGGATGGACGAGACGATCCCTTGTTGTTGGGACGGAAGAATCCTTGGCCCCTGAGTCATCGCCGTACGATGATCCTTGGCCCGTAGGATACAAAGGAATTTAAACAGCAGAAGACTGTTGTGTCGAAACGAGATGGTTTGTATTGGAACAAAGATAAAAAAGTCATAGAATAGTGTGGCAAGAGTACTAAGACATACAAATGTTTCAGAAAGTAAAATTGTTATACTTTTCATGTAACGAAGGAGACGCAAATATCAGTCGTGGATTTGAAGCGTGATATTTATCAGAATCATTCGTAAGCGTATCCGTTGGACTGTTTTCAACCACTTTGAGTGGAAGCTCATTCCGTGAGATAATAATCCTGTTGAAGCCTCATTACTGCGAGTGAAATACAGCAAATCAATCCTTAAGTAGCTTAATAGATCGAGATTATAGAAGCCATCAATAATTTTGAATACCTGTATTAGATCACCGGTTACCCTTCTGTTTTCTAAGCTTAATAGATAGAAGTCGTTTAATTGGCTCTCATAGGATTTGTTTGTTTCACAGTCCGGGAATCATATTGGTAGCTCGCCTGTCTTCTTTCTTCCTTCTGTCTGTCTTTTTTTCTTTTTTCTTTTTTTCAAATAAGGTGACCAAAACTGAACATAATTATTCTAGATGGGGACGCACCAATGACCTGTAGAGGGTTAGGATAATTACCCTTGGCAATGGGGAGTGTTAAAAGCACTTGAAGTATTGGTGTACTTTACCATTAAATACCATTACATGATGGCATCACAAGATGGTACCAACAACCCCGTACTGATTGTGGCATCAGGAAGGTCGGTGGAGAGGCTGGGACGTTGAAAGCTCTAGTTCTGCTAGTCAGTCGACATGCTAGTTGCCTCCCTCCTACATTGTTCTCCCGTGTTCCTCCATGTATGTATCTCTCATATATCCTTCCAGCGTGTCTATTCCACATGTATATTCATCAGTATTCATCGTCACATCCCCTCCTTTTGTCTTGGTCATTCCCCCGCCATCTCCCTCCCTCCCACACCAGCAAACTTCTCCATCACTTCCCCTCTCCTGGCGAGGCTACAGTGTCTCAGTCCGGTAATTTCTTCCCCAGTAGTTCTTATATTGTCTCTTTTTCATTATCCTTCGACACAAACTTTCCAGCACCTCCCCTCACAGGTCCCTCCATCCCCCTCTCCCCCTACCTAGTCAGAGTGATGTGCCGTCACAATTTTTATCATTTTTCTAGACCAGTTTGGAGGCTGGGGTTCTCTTAACATTGTTAATGTGACGACGGCGGAAAGCGAAGTAGCGAACCGGCCATGATGGGTGGTGGTGCTATGGGCTGAGGGACGGACGACTTGTGAGGAGCTAAGCTGGGGCTGGAAGTTGTAAGGGGAGGGATGTAAGTGTGAGGGATGTGAGGTGGGGGATGTTAGAAATAGGGATGTGAGGGAAAAGGTACGGTGAAGGTGAAGGTAAGAGCGAGGAAAGGGAGAGTAAACGATGAATTTCTTGCTAGCGGGAGGACGGAGGAATGTGAGTTGCGTCGGTGATGGGTGTGAGGGTTGGGTCGAGGAGTGGAGTGTAAGGATAAGAGATATGAGGTGAAGGTCGAAGTTTGTGAAGTCGAGGTGTTGCATGAGTGAGGGATGGGAAATGAGGCCCAGGTCGAATGGTGTAAGGTCAATGGCTGTAGTAGTGAGGGATGTAGATAAGAAGCTGTGTCAGTACACTGGTACAGAAGGCTGTTTGTGGTCCTATGGTGATCGCTAGGTGGCAGATGGTCGCTGGATGGTGGTAGTCGTTGATTAGTTGGTGGTTGGTGATGAAGATGGTGGTAAAGTGGGGGGTTGGTTGTGGCCATCAATGGGTGGCTGGTTGTGGGTGATGATGGTCGCAGAGTGGAGGTTGGCTGGTGATTGTGACGTGACTGTGGGTGGAGTGGTTGGTTGTGGTGATGAGTTGGTTGATGGTGGTGATGATGATAGTGGTCATGACATGGTTTGGTGATGGTATGCTTAACGGAGGGAGATGCAAGGATGGGGAGATGGCAGGTTGCTGTTTACGCAGGCTGCCTATTGAAGATGCTGATGGTGGTAAGACTCGACTGATGGGAGAAGATTGATTTAGAAGGACTGCGAGACGTTTTAGTGCGGGGTTTCCACGAAGGTTCCTGGTAAAGGTTGTTGTGCTGGAATAAGTGGAAGCTACTGGAGAGGAATGTGTTGGTGCTTGTGTTGTTGGCGTGTGGTGGTCATGATGTTGTAGGCTGGACCTGGTGGCTGGTCGTGTGTGTGTGTGTGTGTGTGTGTGTGTGGCAATGTGGGGACATACCGCAATATTACGCATCTTTGATCCTAACTGGGATAACTTGAGACACACGAGGTGTAGGGCGTTTAATCCACCACAGACCTGGTGGTCTGGTACACCGCAATGTTTTTAGTCTGTGAAATTCTCGAGCGATCAGAGGTAGTGGAGAAAATATCGGGAAAAAACTGACGAGTTGTAGCCAGTGATAACATAGCCAGTCCACTTGGAGAAAAAATCTCTGGTGAGGAGAGATACAGTGCACGGTTCCCCCCGGGCGATACCATATGCCTGGTAGTTTACGCCAGGGATTCACACGAAGAAGGAAGTTTGCACATTACAAACCTAGGTTACTGATACAGGCTGCATACAGCAATTTGTAGTGAGGGAAAAAGAAGAGAAAAAAAGTAAGGCAAAAATTTGAAGTGATAGCGTATGAGTCTGGTATCTGCAGCCTTGTTCTAACATCACTTGATAAGTAAGGGCCAAGGGTGCCAGAGGAGTTGCCGACTTCATCAACGCATTTTGGTAAATCCTTATTGATATTTCAGTGGCAGAAATAATGGAAATCCTCTTAGGAAATCTGATATGATGAAAATTTTGCCTATGAATAATGTGTCGTAACCTTTCGGAAGTCTCACTGGGGGAAGCAGTGTAGAAATGTTCTTATCTGTGGCGGGAGCACAACTCTCACCCGTAACATCCCACCCAGGCCAACACCACCCACCCAGGTCAACACCACCCACCCAGGTCAACACCACCCACCCAGGCCAACGCCACCCACGCAGGCCAACGCCTACCACCCAGGCCAACACCACCCACCCAGGCCAACACCACCCACCCAGGCCAACACCTACCACCCAGGCCAACACCACCCACCCAGGCCAACACCTACCACCCAGGACAACACCAACCACCCAGGCCAACACCACCCACCCAGGAATGAGAGGAACGAATAATGTGGGAGAGAGTGAAGGAAGGAGAAAGAAGAGAGGCAGATAATTGACATATTAGAGTGAAAAAGAGTGCCTGTAAATGCTTATAACGAAATTTTGCCAAAGGGCAAGGCTGAAAGGAAGCGCTCACCGCAGGATAATCTAGGGTTATGAAGAACGGGTATTGTGATATACATAATGTCAGAAGTTATGAGTGAGACTGAGAGGTTGTAAGATGGTAGACTGAATACCAGCAGCCCACGTGTGGGTACGGTAGAAGGACAAGGCAGCAACCTGAGCTAAGATGACATAAGAGAGTACCTACCATAAAGTGAAAATTACTTCAATAATAATAATAATTTCCAGAACATGAACAGAAAATATGTTGCATGTATTCATAAAGTGAAAATTACTTAAATAATAATTTCCAGAACATGAACAGAAAATATGCTGCATGTATTCATATATATATATAGCCTATAAACCTGGATGAAATAGGATTAAAGAGACTGACTAGCAATGACCACAGAACCTCCAGCAACAGCACACATATAGCTCACTTTATTGCTAAAAGCAAGAAGGCAAAGAAGCAGCTGTATATGATTCTTTGGCTTGAAGCAAGGGTGCAGATAAAAGCAAGTTTCACAGTTCTAATTCTAATTCTTCATGGGATCATAATGAAAATGATAAGCTTAATTGTAAAACAAATTCAAGTTAAATCCTTCCCACTACACAAATCTGAAATAACAGAATAATAAATCCAAATGCTAATGTAACTAGAGAATATGTTTCAGTGCCAAGATTTAATTTTCTGCATTTTGACAGAGATGCTTCAAATGCACGAAATAATCATAAATTGTCCAATTACACAATAGTGAACCACCACAAAAGTGAATAAAGCTACCAAAAATAAATGTTATTCTGATATTCCTGCACAGGATAACAATGAAAGCTTTGTTAAGCTAAAATGAAAGCTAAACTCTCCTAATGGGTTTGTTCCATGGCTCTTGGGTTATACACTGGATGCAAGCTAATCATATATATTATCAAAGAGCTGATCCCACAAAAGCAATGCACTTAAGGGACGGCTTGAAGGTACGATTATACTCTTAGCACTTCAAATGAGAAAAGAGGTCTCTTGACATGTGTACATATAAGTTTCTGTATTCACATAAAGCCTTACAATCCTATGCATATCATAAAACAAGTCAGCTATTCACCTTAACTACTCTGTTCCCTGAGCACATCATAATCCTTGACTAGGCATAAGTTTCAACTATATGTCAGGGCAATAAAAACAAAGCAAGCTTTTAATTCTACACCAACTGAGATTTGAATTAGAGTATCTGCTTCCTGAAGACTATTTAATTCTGGATAAAACTCATCTCTGAACTTAAAATGTAAGGTGGAACAAGGATAAGAGGTATCAATATTCAACAAAATTCTTGGAGTGTCATATAGAGGTTGCTAAAATGAAGCTGACACCATCACTCTGTAAACAGGTGGATCAACTACCATGAAACTTCTTCCTCGGGAGCACTTTAAAAACACAAAGCAAACACGATAATATCTATTTACTACACATGCGGATTACACGTACTGTGTATCCCATCCTTATGAATGGTATAGTTCATTACAGATAAAGCATTAGTTTTTTGTAAGGATGATGAGGCTAGTGCATGCCACAGGTTCCTTCTGACTTACAAACTCACACAGGATCTGCTTGGCTATGAGGCATGCTACTCATAGCTACAGCCTGAGGCACTACGAAACCTGACTATGATAACAGTACAACAACATAGATAAAATTCTCACACATAGGTATACTCACAAGAATTCCTAGCTCAAGGATTTATCTTTAATCAGAAAGAAATCAGAAAAAAGAACCATTTCTAAGTTTTGCTGGGCCAGGCAGATTGGTTTCCCACAGTTAGGAAGGTCTATCCATGAGCTTGGTGGGGTGGCCCAGCTGTTCTTTCTAAATTCAAACTGGTCTCTTTCCAATAATCTTCAATTATCAGTAATACAATTAACTAGAAAAAAGACATTGAACAACAACTGCCTCAACTAAGAAATTAACTTCATGCACAATGTTATCATGAAAAAAATGACCACAGAGTTCTCAATCATCGATGAATCCACTGACACATCTGTCTAAGTAGAGTTTTACATCTGTACCTTTCAATCATACACCTTTCTTACTGAAGTATTCAAGCCCTATTTTTCACCTAGCACTATTCATACACCTACTGGCAGATTGAGATTTTAACTTGTAAAGGGCTCGCCTTTTGAACATGAAGGCAAATTATAGACAAATTCATTTTCCTCCATGTCATAATCACTGTTCATAACTCTGGTTGTTGTGGATTTGTACAATATGGTTCCAGGGCAGGTAAAGTTTCTGAAGCTTTGTCAAAATTAAAGACATAGCTGGACCCATTATCACAAAGGTGCTGCTGCAGCTGCTGATGATATTCTAATTCAGAGGGTAAGATTAGTGGTAAATATAGCAAGTGATTTTGATTAGTGGTAAATATAACAAGTGATTTTGTTTCCAAGTTTTTTCAGATTTTATTCAAATGAACCACTAGTAGGAGGTTTCAACTCTGTGTAGTTATAAATACTTCAATTAATGGTTCTTTGAAAACTATGACAATGGGGAAAATTCAAAGTATACTTTTTTCTGTCTGAAGAAACTGCATAAATTTTCCCTACTCATCACCAACAGCTGATGACACTGCACTACCTACTTTCATACTGTTCATCTTCATAGAAATTCACTGTACTGGCTTATTTGTGGTTAAACTTTTAAAGAGCTGGTCACCAACAATGAAGCTGTGGGAAGCATATCACCCCGTAGGGGTGGAGGAGTGTACATTCTATACTTTCTAGTACTGATTTTGGTCTCCCACCAAGTATCATTATTTACCAAATCATCATGGTACTGGACATCAAATACACCTTCAAGAACCTGAGGTGAGCTGAGAAAGAAGTGCGTCCTTTGCCATACTGTGAGAGTGGGGCTAAATACCCAGTTCTGTATATCAATTCCCATAAAACAGCCACAGCTAAAAAAAAAAAGGCATCTCATCCAACTTATGAATGAGAACAGAGTCAACGAAGACAGAATAGATAAAAGATGGTCTAGTTATCCAGGTGAGTAAACTGAGAAGAATGTCATTTCATCTGAAATTCTAGTAAAGGAAAAAAATAAGCAGCATGCACGACAGTTTCTAAGACAAAACCATGTGAATACACAAAACCCATGAAACAATCTACTTTATTAGGTACAACTGTGCATGCAACATTTTTAGTGTATAAAACAATGTTAACATGACCATATTCAAAACTCTGCAATGTCTGGGAGATCCATCCATGCAGAGTTCATTGACTTATAACTACTTCCAGTTAATACAGAGTGCATTCAATAAGCATGGTTCTTGTCTAAGTCAGGGTGATGGTACTTGGTAAATTCACCAATATAAACTTAAGCTAAATAACTTGCTTTATAAAGCTATGAGAAACATTTTATTGAAAGCCAAGAAGGAAAAGCAAAGCTTGTCTTTCTTTTTTCTTGCAAAACCTTGTACATTCACAATGCAGTTTCAACTATATGAGCACTGTATAAACTTTGTCCAAGTGCCATCAACCCCAACCAAGGCAAAATTACTCCCTCACTTTTGACTATGTGGATCCTCCTCATCATCGAAAGGATTAGAAGCTTCCTGAGACTCCTGTGGATCGCTGGGGGTGTTGGGGAGAGAGGGTAGGTCATTATCAAAGGGCAAGGCATATAAAGAACATGTAGCATACAGAATACAAGAGGCCAGCTCCCCAGAGGTATGGACTAGGGCTCTCTTCAGTTTCGTTTTTACAGATGAAATTGATTGCTGAAACTATTATAGAGTAAACAAATAAAAAACTTTGATTTAACTGCCTCAAAAGGTATTTTACATCAAGACATCATTTTTATGAAAAGAACAAACATGTCTTGTAAGTTTAAAAATTATAATTAAGTACATGAGAGAACTCCAAAAGCCCATGTCCAACCAAAAAGCAGCAGAAAAATATCCCTGAATGAATGCACCACAAGTACTGACTTGATTTATAATACCTATGAAATATCAGTATTTACAGAATCTAAGAAGCAATTTTACTGTAAAGAAGACAGAAGTTACAAGTAGTGACAAAAAGGAAGAATTTAGGAAGGCAAACCGGATATTAGGTGGTAAAGGATAATCAAGTACAACTTTATTTTACTTTTGATCATTTATATTATTAAGCAGTAAAAAAGGAAAGAACCCTAGTGAAGCCTACAGAGCAATGGTCAACTATAACATTTACACTATGTCTGATTAATATAACATTTATACTATGTCTGATTAATATAACATTTATATAATGTCTGATTAATAATTTGAGATAAGCTAAACCTATGGATGGTATAGGTTGTCATCAAAGGGAAGAATTCTCTTCTTGAAACAACCTCTCATGTGTGATTTTGATGATTCATTATCTTTAGACACATTTACACAACAGGAATACAATAATAGTCAATCATAAGGCTGTATACCAAGCACATGACAAATGGAATTTCCATTTCTCAACTCTTCCCATTTTCCATCTCCTCTTTTGATGCATCCAACGAAGTATGGGGATGTATGCCCGTTAAATCTCTTAGCAGTGCAACTTGGACTATCTTATTTCCTCTTTTTCCAAACTCTCAAACTTTCCTAAACCTCCAACTTTCACACTTGCCTTCACCATGAAATGATCAGACACTGCAACAGCTGCTCATCTCTACATGTCTATAACCATCAACTCCTTTGAATCCCTGTCAAAAGGCATATACTCCATTAACTTCCATTCAACCCAAACCCACTCACCAACACATACAATTTTCTTGAACCATGTATGCAATTTTCTTGAACCATGTATTCCATTCACCATCCCTCTTTTAGCACACAACTTGACAAGCTCTTCCCCATTTTCATTTACACAAAGGATGCTATGCCTCCAGTTACACTCTTATCAGTTACATCATCCAATTTTGTATTTCCCCCAAGCACCAAGATTAGATTCCTTGCATCAAAACTGCCAAAACATTTACTCAACTCTTTCCACAATTAACTTTTTTCTTCACTGATCTCACTGACTAGGGTGCATACACACAAACAACCACTCCCCTCTTAGTTCACTAATATTCTACCCAAAAAAATCTTGAACTAACATTCTTGCACTAATCACACATAATCCCACACCTCATTCCTCATCAGAAAATACCATTCTTTCTATTGCTCTTGTTCTCTCATTACCCTTAGAACATTCTGAACCACTTCATTCCTATATCCTTCAACTCTTTCACCTAAAACACGAACATCCACGTTTTTGCATTAAATACATTACATATCTCTCCTTTATTTTCATCCTGGTTACACCCATGTACATACAAACAAGCTAGTCTTAACCATCAGAGGAAATATCTCACTTGGCACCTTCCTCTGTTTCTGTTTTCATAAAGTGTTTATGTACTAGGAATGGTTTTCAATTCCCTGTTCCTGTCTATTAGTCGACTCAAAGGAAATGCAAAAGAAGCATGGGTACTATGCTATTTTTCTTTCACACATGCTTGCTATTTCCTGCATCAGTGAGGTATTACATGGAACTAATGAAGAAATTATTTCATTCACTCACATCCACTCTCTAAATGTCATGTATAATGCACTCAAACCTAGGCTCAATATCTCAAAGACTCTTGCCAACAATGTACATTACAGTAGAGACTGAATTTGTTACTGCACTTTAAAATGAAACATGTGGGTATTATGCTAAGAAAAAATAATCATACATACACAATATTATGGAGACTTAACAACAGTCTGCGTTCCCATAGAGTCTCTTGAATTTGTCCCTACCACTAGAAAACAAATCCACAAAGAAGTTATTCTAGTCATCACATGGTGATTCTTAAGGCTCCCTCATTTTAAGCACTTGGAGACATTCATGTCAGTTCCATAACAGTAGATAGGATGCACACTAGTCATAGTGCCAAGAAAATTCCATAATTTGTCCTTAAATATTCCGATGTGAGAGATTTTAACATAACTAATTAATCATTAATGGGGCAAAGTATGTTTGTAATGGACATATGATGAACATGCAGTGACAATTTACCTTAAAACCAGGCACGATAATGGCTATTTAAAATTCTTAACTGTACGCAGAAGATTGCCTTGTTCAATAGAGAAATGCCCTATTGCTGTGTGACGAAAACAACAGTTTTCTAAAACTCAAAATTGAACAGAAAAGTTGGTCTTAACTCTTGTGTTATCTAGAATCACTGTGAAGATACTCATCATTTCCCTGCTTCATTTACTTAAGAAATAGGCGACCATATGATACCTTACAATTTTCATGAAATAAGTTAGTTTGCCAAATGAACACACAGAATAGGGTAATTCTCTGAATGAGGCAAGATTTAGTAACCTAATAATCAAGGTTACAAGTTATGCACTGACATTACACTGCAATTAGTCACTAACATAACAATGCAAATATATCATGGTCTCTAACAAAGATCCTTCAAAGGCACAATGATTGTAGAAGTGCATCATTCAATAAGTGCAACGATATATTTCTAAGAAACCAAGTGACATACCTGATAGCTGAATGTCTATTATTATCAGAGGATTTTGAAGTGGCTGAGGTGTGGTTGGAAGGCCCTTTGACAGAGGTGAGTGTGATGTCTCCTGTACCACTCACTGCTCCTTTGGGCGTTTTCTTACTAATGCGATGAAGATCAGGAGTATATTCCTGTGTGAAAGGCAACAGATTCAATATATGATAAAGTCCTACTTGAGCAGAGAGGGTCTTCATCTTCAGTAGTAGAAAAGTAGGATGATAAAACTGGATCTCTGGACTAAGTCATTACTAATCACCTAAGAATCTTGCAGCAGTAGCAATTTCATTTAAAGTAAAATCTATCTTTTATGATTTCTCTAATCTCATAACCTTATTGTACATTCAAAATGAGATATAGTCATTAAAGCCATTTATGTTGCAGTATAAAAAACTAATGAAGCAATAAAATGCAGTACCTTCTCAAAATCTTTTCATGAAAAATCAAAATGCTATTCATTTATGAGAGAATATTCATGAGAGACATGCTTCCAAGTTCACGTAGGACTTTAATACAATCAAATCATTCACGTGAAGTGCCTACCATTCTCAAACAACCATTTACCATGGGGTTAAAAGGGATGGATACTGTGCGTGCACATGTACAGGTCATAAGTCATTCATAGTTGCCACCTCCAAGTTCAGCTTGTATTATTACACTATAGCCAAGCCCACCAACTGAAGCACAAAGGTGGTTGGGTAGCATGGCATGTATCTTTTAAAACTTACACTGCATAACTGATCTCTCGTAACTTTCCCAGTGTGAGGGATAAAGGAAGTAAATCAAAACATTTTTCCCTTATAGAATATTTGTATTATATCTATATGTAAAAACCCTAAAATAGTAATAAAATCTTCCTCTACATAAATGAAGTAAGATTTTGAATGGACCATGCTGAGGCAGGCTGAGAGCCTGTGTATAATTGTTTTTCCAAGCATGATTTCAATCAATCTCTTAATCCCAGAAAGACACAAATCTAATCTTCACCCACTTTATAAAACGCTAACTATTCAAGGCATCACATATGACACACACACAACATTCATTTCTCAAACTAAAAACATCAGTATAAAAGTAACACACAAACTATATGCTCTTAGAACACTAACTAGAACCAAATTTGGACAACAAAACATCCCTTAGTATCCTCTAAAAACAATTCATCTTCTTAACCCTAAACTTTGTCTTGCCTACCTGGCTGTCCAGTCTCTCAAAGCACACATAACAAAGCAGCAAACAACATAAAACAGAGCACTTGAAACAATCATTAGCTGACTTACTAAAACAAAATCTCAAAACCTACATAATGAAAGGGAGATCCTTCCTATACAATCCTGTCATAGTATGCTCGCATATAAAACACTCCATAATCAATCACCAACCCGTAAATAGAAATGCAAAGCTTAACACTAACTCAAACTTTAACAATCTATGCTATCAGATCTCTCTACTCCCTAAATAGCACTGACAAAAAACATAAGCACACTGAAATGATTTGACATGAACTAAAGAACTGTCCTCCCACCTCAGTCTTAAATACCATCCCTCCAGACAGACATTTATCTGCAAGCACACTCCTCAAACTTACATGAGTTACACCTTCCCATCTCCACTATAGACATCACCCATCTCTACAGCACCAATTCCATACATCTTAAAAAACAGTTATGCCAATGATACATCTTCTATGAATAACACAACACTTAATGCTTTACTGCCCCCATCTCTCTCCAAACACATGCACACATAGCATCTCTATATTTTGTCAAGTTGCACTCCTCTGACCTAGATAGCTGTCTTGTCCTTCTGCATCAACCATGTGAGGACTGCTGGTATTCTGTCCACAGACATATAATCTCTCCTTGTCACACAAAACACTTGAAAACACTTAACTCACACAACTCGATCTTCACAACTCTCGATTTTCCTGCAGCAAGTGCTAGGCACTGGCTTTGACTGTTGGCAAAATGGTAGGAAAATAGATAGTATTAGTGGGGTACGAGCATTAGAAAGGAGCTTTAGGTAGGAATATCAAGGTGAAGTAGGTATGAACGTTATGTCAGAGCATTAGGTTGAAATGGCATGTTGGTACATTACACAGGAACACTATGTAACCACATCAGGTAGAAGCAGTTGGTGGGAACATTAAGTAGGAGCCTCTTAAAGCACTGTGCTAGAGTTGCCATCTGCCAGTGGCCTATTATGAGTGATACAATAAAGGCTAAGAAGCGACACTGGAATTCACCAGTTATGGAGATTCTTTTGCCGTGTCCACCCCCTTGATGAGTTTCCAAAGGGAAAGGGCATTTGGGATACAGTTAGATAAATTCATGACCTGAGGTCCTGCCTGAGTGCTGCAGGGGCCCTACATTAAATAGAAAGGACTCCTAGGGCAGGAAGTTAGTAAGTATATGAAAGTTTGAGCTAAGAGGCTACTTTCCAGGTTACTTCTCTTTATTGTATACTCCAAGAATACTATTCAGATACATACTTTCTTTGCTGTGTTACATACTCAAATGAAACTGAACTTTTTTTTTTATTATGCTTAACTGCTATCTCCCGTGTTAGCGAGGTAGCACAAGGAAACAGATGAGGAATGGCCCAACCCACCCACATACACTTGTATATACATAAACACCCACACATGCACATATATATATACACAGACATACATATATACACATGTTAATATCGATACTTGCTGCCTTCATCCATTCCCACTGCCACCCTGCCACACATTAAAATAGCATTCTCCCAGTGTGACAGCGCCAGGAGCAGACAAAAAAGGCCACATTCATTCACACTCAGTCACTAGCTGTCGTGTAATGCACTGAAAGCACAGCTTTCTTTTCATATCCAGGCTGCACAGACCTTTCCATGGTTTATCCCAGATGCTTCACATGCCCTAGTTCAATCCACTGACAACATGTCCACCCAGGTATACCACATAATTTCAATTCACTCTATTCCTTGCATGCCTTTTACCATCCTGTATGTCCAGGCCCTGATTGCTCAAAATCTCTTTCACTCCGTCCTTCCATCTCCAATTTGGTCTCCCGCTTCTCCATCTTCCCTCCACCTCTGACACATATATCCTCTTTGTCAATCTTTCCTCACTCGTTCTCTCCATGTGTCCAATCCATTTCAACACACCCTATTCTGCTCTCTCAACCACACATCTCTCTTACCCTTTCATTACTTACTTGATCAAACCACCTCACACCACATACTGTCCTCAAACATCTCATTTCCAACACATCCACCCTCCTCTGTATAACCCTATCTATAGCCCATGCCTTGCAACCACATAAATTGTTGGAACTACTATCCCTTCAAATATACCCAAAAGTAAAGTACAGATGAACTGATATAAAATCAAAACTCATGTTCCACAATAATCAATGGTACCACAGATATGATGGTACATTAGTTATACAGTTTTATCACTGCAGCTTTAAGTTTTTCATTCCTCTTTGCACTGGAGAAATTTCTAAGCTCTTTCCATTCCAGTAATCAAGAACTTTTTTATCAATTCTTCGAAGGTATCTAAATATAATACTTGTCAGAATATACCAGCCTTGACTATTATGTACCCGAAGAAATGTATATCGTTTGGACCACCCACGGTATTAAAGCGATTGGTCATCTTAAACATTTCAGTTTAACTAAATGCTAGTGATACAAGAGTTGCTCGATATCATCATTTATTCCATTGGCACAAGAATGTTCGTTAATCAATTAACTTCAGCTGATAACTGTAAGAAAGTTTACTGCCAAGATAACCATTCTATTATTCTGTGTAGTAGAGCATGACATAACTACAATATTCCTGACATTTAATAATGTAATATTGAGTTTAAAACATTCAACAGTTCAATACATGATAAATATGGGGCCTAAATTAATGAGAAAAAGCTTTGTAACTGAGCATCTCAGTGGTAAAGAATAAAGTTCCCATCTGCTACAAAACTATAAGACTCACTTGAGAAAAATAAGTTTAACTGTTTCTTGCAACCTGAATTTCTTGGTAATCTGCACTGAAACCATCACAGTACCTAAAACAACACTCCGCAACAGCCACAATGGTGCTATAGTCCAGCTATTGTAAAGTTAGTGCATTATTCATAATATCATTGGACAACAATTAAACTTATTGGTGAAAGTAACTCTGCCAACTTCACTAAATATCCAAAACAGCATGAGTCAACAGAGCTTTACTTCTTCACTATTGTTGCTGGTATCATCCTTTTCATCTAGTGTCTTATAGCATCCAATCTTTGATTCAAAACTGTCTATTTATATCAGTCAAGCTTAGCTACCTAACTATTTGCATTGTGCTGCAAAAAAGTCGGCTCTACTGCCAAAGATGAAAAAATAATTATAAAAGAACAATTATGATAGTAAATATCTGGGGGAAGTTTGAAAGGCTAAAAAGTAATTTTGTGCCTTCCCACTAGCATTAAATGTCTTTCTTTCATATGCACTTTAACTGGTGTTTTAAACACCCTAGAACTTGTCTTATATCAACCACGCCATAATCATACATACTAAACACCATAAACTAAAACCTAAGACTTTTTAGTTATCTGCTACCAAGACAAACCCACTCTGCTTGTTTTTCATTGAGAACCTTTGATGAGATTATACTCCAGTTTTTCTTTTTCTTTTTAATAACTACATAACAATGTTTTAACTACATCTGACATCCAATTAAAAAAGGCTCTGGTCATTAGCAAGATTAATAAGCCTCAATAAGTCAAGAGATGGCAAGTTAACTTTGCAAGTTCAAGGACTTTCATTCGTGGCTCTTCAGTGTGATGTTTCTGAGGGGAAAGCAACTGCACAATAACCGTCACAAGAACACAGACTATCATATATGAAAACATTATGAAACATGAACACTTTTAAAAGAAAAACTCAATTCAATTTTGACAATATTACATGAATTGGTGGGTCACTCCTTAGCATTTATTTTAGACATCAATGAATATTTGTTTGATACCAAAACCTGGAAATGTTGGAGTAGAAGGGGTATACATTTGTTTTATCCCCTGTTTTCATTCTGCAATTCAACTTTCTGACTTGGTAATATCTACTTCTTTTACATTTACTTACATACTTTGTACAGAGCACTTAATAATAATTACAGTATCAATTCATCGTTCCTAATTTAGGAAGATACTAGCATGTAGGTTAGGGTGTCAATATCAAGAACAGCTGTAGGTTAATACCTGCATGTGAAAGATTGGATGGGTTTGGGAAGAAGGATTTCAGTCAGTGGGCTGGATTAAAAGGGATTAAACAAGTATAGATATGATGGATAGGCAGGTAAGAATGTGATGAGGGTGAAAATGGATAAGCGAGTATGATTAAAGGTGGATGGGTGTGTACATCTGCCTCAGTTGTATCCATGAACAGTGTCAGTGACAAATATAAGGGTGACAAGTGAGTGTGTAATTACCTATTTTAACCATCAGGGAAGGGAGTTTTAAAATCATACGCTCCTAACACTTAAACATTCTCTATCAAACACCTTAAATCTATTATTCTGTTTCATTCCTCCACCATTCTTGTGCTACAAATGTACTTTACATTTTTTTTCTTTTGACAAGTTCCTTGTTTAACTTCATGTTCCGTATCCTGGTTACCCTATTCCTACATTTCTCAAAAAGTATTCACTGTCCATTTCATCAAACTGTTTTCCTAACTCAAAGGTTGTGATCAGGTCACCCCTCACTCTTCTTTCCTAAAGTGGGCAAATCTAAATCATCTAGCCTTTCCCTATAACTCTCTCTTAATTCTGATACTATCTTTGTTGCCCTTCTGTGAATCTTCTTTATTATCTCTTTGTGCTTTGTTGTGTGTGGTGACCAAACTCGAGAAGCATATTCTAATTTTGATCTTAATTAGGACAAGAATAGCTTGGTAAATATTTCCTTAGCCATATACTGAGCTTGAAAATTAATCTAATAATTGTCAACTATTCTCCTAATATGGTACTACATTTCACACACAATCCAGAAGCTTATTTCTTGCTAAATAATGATCATAGTGAGGCCTTCTTTCACTTTATCCCATATCTATTGCTTTATATTTGCTCAGGTAGAATTTCATCACCCATGTATCAACCAAACTTTGAAGTCTGTTTAGGTCACCTTGTAAGGTAATGCAATCCTCCTTTTCACTTCCTTCATGACTTTTGCACCATCTGCAAACATATTCTGGCAAAAGTCCAAACCTTCAATTGAGCAAGTCACTTCCAACCATTTGGAGATGGCTACTCTGACATGCATCCTTTGTTTCCATTCATTGGCATAATACATCAATTGTGGTTTTCCCCTTATTCCTGCCTTGTGATCCAGATCCTTTATCAGCCTCCAAAGCAGTACAGTATTAAATACTTTCTGAAAGTCCGAATACAAACAGTCCGTTCAGCCTTCCCCTTTTGTCTAAAATAGAATCTACGAGGTTTGTTACACATAACCTCCTTTCCCTAAAACCATGCTGTTTCTCAATCAGTTAATTTCTCCTTTACAGAAAGTTATCCAGTTGCTCCTGCAGACCACTCTTGTTAGTGAGACAAGTCTGTGGTTCAGTGCCTCTTCCCAGTCCCTTTTCTTACAGCTAGATTGTGATGCTCACACCATATCCATGGCATCCTGCCTCTCTTCAGTGACATCTTGAACAGTATTTCCAGAGGTTTACCTTACTTTACTGCTCATGTCTTCAGTACATATGGAGAAATTTCATCAGAACCTTGAGCCTGTTAATACATTTCCTAAATAAATCAATGTTATCTAAAAAGTCTTTCCCATTCCACATCACTAGTGTTGGGGCTAAAACATCTTCCACATGTTGAGATGGAATCATTTGGGAGAATCTTTGTTTCATTATGTAGGTGAGCGTTTGTGGCTGCTGCAGTCAGTGATTGTTCTGACTGCAGTATTTTGTTGGTTAGCAGCTTTCTTATACTTGCTTTTCCAAGGGTGGACAACCAGGCAGGTAAGGCATAGTTCCGAGTGCAGTGGATTAATTGTTTATACAGCTTATGGGATTCTTTTACTTGTCTACAAGCCAGTTACTGTTCTCAGGGCAATTCTTTGTGAGTTGCTTTTGTGTTTATATTCTTGGTGAAAGGAGTGAATATCATGTATGTGTTGTCTGTAATGCCTAAAATGGTTGAGGTTTGTTTAGGGTAAGTGATTATCCATTCAAGTAACTGGAGAGTGTAAGCTGGATTTCTTTCTTTCTGGGTTAAAGGAGTGACAAATGAATTCTGTGGAAATGCAAGCATTCTGCTCTGGATGAGCCACTGTTCCAACTTTGTAATGTAGTGCTGCATGTTTTTCACTGTTACTGTGGTGTCAGGGTGATCTGATGTGTCTGTGAAGTTGTCTGCATATGAAAGGCCCTTCAAGTAGTGGCTTCCTAAAGGTAATGGGAGGTCACGTACAAAGAGACTGAAGAGGGATGGAGAAATAACTAAACTGCTCCTTAAGGAACTCCACTATAGCACTAAGCGTGTTAAAGGTGAAACCATGGCTAAACACTTTTTACTGTTGTTGTGGAAGATGGTGTCAAGTATCTTCTGAGTATGGGATGTGTCAGAAGACAGAGTCAAGAGCTTTATTGATGTCTACTTCCACTAACACTGTGTTGGACGGGCTGTGGTCGGTCGGAAGCCATGTTATGTGGGTGAGAGTGGAATGTTTTATTGGATCGCTTGTGGATCAGTTTTTAACAGTTTGGATATCAAGGATACAAGTGATACAGGGCAGTACCGAAAGGGGGTGTTGGTGTGGTTTGAAGGGATTTAAGACAGGTGTTATGCTGGCAAATTTCCAGATGTTAAGGATCTTGTTGTAAAGGCAGAAGTGGTTGATGATATCAGTATGTGCATGGATTGCAAATGAGCCATGGTGTTTTATGTCAAAATTTTAATAAACCATGGAAAGGTCTGTGGGGCCTGCATGTAGATAGGGAGCTGTGGTTTCTGTGCATTACACATGACAGATAGAGACATTGTGAACGAATGTGGCCTTTTTTGTTTGTTTTCTTAGCGCTTCCTCGCTGAAGTATGGGACAGTGATGTTATTTCCTGTCTGGCAGGGTAGTGGGGAACAGCATTGCTACCCCCTGTTCCAGCAAGGTAACGCCATGAAAACAGACCAAAAAAAAGGCCATATTCGTTCACACTTGGTCTCTAGCTGTCATGTGTAATGCACTGAAACCACAGCTCGCTCTCCATGGTTTACCGCAGACATTTCTATGCCCTGGTTCAGTCCGTTGACAGCACGTCAACCCTGGTATACCACATCATTCTAATTCACTCTATTCCTTGCACGCCCCCCACCTTCCTGCATGTCCAGGCCCATATCACTTAAAATCCCCTTCTTTCCATCCTTCCACCTCCAATCCAGTCTCCCACCTCTCCCTGTTCCCTCAACCCAATACACACATCCACCCTGTCAACCTTTCTCCTCTAACTCCCTCCACATGCCCAAACCACTTCAACACACCCTCCTCTGCTCCCTCAACCACACTCTCTCTGCCTCCACACACCCCTCCCACCCCCTCACCACTCACTCAATCAAACCACCCTTCAACACACACTGTCTTCAAACACCTCATTTCCAACATATCCACCCTCCTCCATACAACCCTAACCATAGCCCATGCC
>JAUTXX010440287.1:0-12760 GCA_032273605.1 Panulirus laevicauda
ATATATATATTTTATTTTCTTCATATATTTTTGCCAGTTCCGATGTCACGAGTTAGTGCCAGGAACAGACGAAGAAATGGCTTCATGACTCACGTCCACACCATACCAGTCATGTATAATGCACTGGAACCAAAGCCCCTTATCCACAACCAGGCCCCACACACCTTTCCTTGGTTCCCCTGGTTGATTCAGCCCTGGTTTGGTCTATTGACAAGTTGTCAACCCCTGTATACCACAGTGCCCCAATTCACCCTCTCCTGTGAATGCCCTTCACCCATCTATATGTTTAGGTCCAAGCACTCAAAATCTTTTTTGCTCCTTTCTTCCATATCCAGTTTGGTCTCCCCCTTCTTGTCCCCTCCACTTCTGATGCATATATCATCGTTATCAACCTTTCCTCTCATTCTCTCTGCATGTCCAGACCATTTTAGCACACCCTTTCCACCTCTCTCAGCCACACTCTTAATATCACACTTTCTCTTTCTCTGATTTTATTACTTACTTAGTCAAACTACCCCACACCACATATTTTCCTCAAACATTTCATTTCCAATGCATTTACCCTTCTCTGCACATTCTCATCTCTGCCCCCCATGCCTCACATCTACTCATGGAAGTAATGTTTGTTTACCAATGGCGTCTTAGGTATGTCTCTTCCTTGTATATCAACTGAAAAGTTCTGCGTCTTGTATCTCATTCTTTTATCTTTCTGACAATGTGATCATTTTACAAAAGTGCATCGGGAACTTATTGTGTTTCATTTTCCTGGGGTTTTATGCATATACTAGATGACGTGCACCACTGTGACCTCTTGCATTATCCATGTATAGATGTGAGGCATCTATATATGTATATAATATAGTATATGTTATCCCTGGAAATTTAGGGACAAAGAATACTGCCTATGTATCTCCTACATATCCCAGAAGGCAACTAAGGGGGATGTAAAGAGGGATTGGAAATCCTTCCCTCTAGTATAACTTTCCAAAGGGAGGAATTGGGGAAGAAGCCAAATGAGGACTTTTTCCTCTTAAGTCTCAGTCATCTCTTCCTGATGCTACCTCACTCATGTGGGAAATAGTAAACAATTTATGAAAGAAGAAAGGTATGCCATATGTGTATAGATTTTCTATCATACTTGTTCGCCATGTCCCAAAACTTCATCTCTAAGTGGTAACACTTTTAGGGAGAAGTCACTTTCAAAAAAGTTGTCACAGTGAATGGAAAGAGTGCTGAGTCACTGCAGTGGAGCCATTCTTACCTTGTTTCCTCATGGAATGTAGCCTTGATGCCACGGGATCCTGTTGAAATGGGTTTTTGGGAGTGATTATGAAAATCATATAGATATACAGCTCAGTAGCCCTTTAGTAAGGCTTCTGGAACTTCAAGGCTACACTCCACAAAAGGGCGGAGAAAAAGTCCTTGATGAGACTACTCCTTTCTGTTCATTTATGATGATAAAGTTTTGGCAAAGGTGACTTCTTCCTTGTGGAATGATGACCTGATTTACAGGTGGAGTCAGTAATACTGCTTAAGGTAATGGTGGAATTATATATATTCATACATAAGGGATGAGAATTCTGACTTGCATCATGCTTATATAATTTTGATCTGACAGATATGTACAAATATATATGGATAGATAGTCATGCAGTCCCTAGTGCCTCTTTCTTGATGTATTCATTCCCATGACTGTTTGTTTTGAATTATTTTTATAGTCCATGAAATGGCTTCAGATGACATAATGCTCGGATGAGGAATATGAACGAGATTTCAAGTTTCTTAGTTCTTAGGTTTTGGCAGATCATGGGATTGCTATTGTGGTGAGGTTCCTTTGATTATCGGTTAAGCTTTAGTTTTTGTGAAACAAACCTTGTTTACATAGCTTTTAGGATCATACTTTGATGTCGAGTATATTTTTGTTGTATTTATGGTTTTATCTTTTTGTTTGGATCTCCAGTTGTGATGAGGTAACCTCAAACAGAATCTTCAGGCATTGTAGTAATCTCTGGATGTGATTAGTGCCACTGCACGTGATTTCTTACAATGGATTGATTTTCAGTGGTGGGTACTTAAACTATTTTTTCATCCATTTTTGACTTGCATATCATGGATTTGTTCTCATGTTGCTTTTACTGTGAATATGTTGATTTGCTTTCATAGATTGTCTTAACTGTTATTTAACATTTATTAGAGAATTGTCATTAATACCATTTTTGTATGACATTTTTTTTTTTTTTTGTTTGCTTTCATAACATGTATCATACTCTTTTTGGAGATGAGAGGCTCCCTTGATATTATTTTAGTGTCTGTATAGTCATATTTTATTACTATGACAGGCAAATATGATATTTGTTTGTCAGAATTAATATACATGACAGTAGTAGTGAGTATGATTTCTTAATAATATGTATCTGAAAACAGAGACTGTTGAATTTTGAGGTTAGTGGGGTGATACAGCTTAGCGTATATTGTAAAATGTGCCCTTTTTCTTTAGTTTGGACTAATTTACTGAAATGATTAGATAATTACCCCTCAGCAGGCCTGCCTTATGGGTAATCAAAACTTACCGAGTATCATTTTTCATATGTCTGGTCATTAGGAGCCGGACATCAGGAATGATTGGATGGGTGATGATGATTTTGAACATTTACACATTTCTCTTTAGATGTAAAAGACGTGAAACAACTCACTGTTATTTGATGTTTTGGAGAATACCTCAACTATTGCATAGTGTGTGGACAAAATTGGTTGGTACTCATCCATTTTGTGCTGCTTTGAAAATTTTTAAGAGCTTGCATCTGGTCCAATGTTAGTCCTAATATGTGCTGTGTGGCCATTCAGTCAACTGCCATCATTAAACATTAATGTTTGCACTTTGCTAGGAGAATATGCTGATTTTCTTGTGTCTCCATTGTAGCTCTTTTAATTGGCAAATAGATTGTGGTTATGTTTAGGTAACAGCAGGACAGCACCAAGGATATGCACATCTTGGCTTTATTTGTTCAGAAAATTCAGGAATGAAAAACTACGCAGAAGGTAATCGTTAAACATTCTGTGAATGATGGCAGACATTAAGAAATGATACAGATCACCCATACACATACACAAGAAGTTGGATCCCACAGTACGAGATATTTGGTCAGGTGTATATAGAGCTGTAAAATAACAAAAGTCTGGTTGTGTGTATGGAGTTTAGTGGCGTCTTTGACAGCATTGTACACTGCTAAACTACCTTAATGATCTCTGCATGATATCTCGCCACCCTCATTACTGTTCATTGCAAGTGGACACAGAGGTTGTTCTGGCTATGTGTTCTATTATAAACTGTGCGTGAATTTTTAAGGTTTGGAAAATAGTGCTTTGCAGTATTTTGTTAACTGACATTGTGCCTTCACACAAAAGAATGTTATATGTCTGTGGTTAAAAGCCTGCTAGGACTTTGCAGTTTCTTTACTGTTTAAATATTAGTGTCATTGGAGCTGTTTTGCTAAAATGCTTAAATACTGCAGTAATTTTTGCTATTGAAATAAAGCTTCCTAAAGATCTTAGTTTTTTGGAAATAGTGGATTCATATATTAGGAGACAATATGTAATTTGGTAATATATTTTGAAAGGTAGCTTAACAAGGAAAACATTTATGTGAAAATTAGTGAATACTAGAACAATGGAATATTTAAGAGTTTAGTCCATTGAGATTCAAAACTGGTGTTAACAAGATAGGGTTAACTTGTACCAGAGTACACTCTCTCGAAACTGCATATAATCTAGTCTTCTGAATATCAAAAAATACTGTACTCTTCTAAATTTGTTCATGTGCTGTATCACTTATGCAGAGGCATTTCTGGATTTTTCGTGCATGTTTTTACACCATGTTTAAAAAGCCACCTTTGTGAGATTTTATCATTGTTAATGGTTAAATAGGAATACAGTCTCGTTGAAGTACTTCTCACTCCAAAGAAGTCCATCTTTTCCCTGCCACTGATTGTAATGCAGCCTTAAAGCTGCGGGAGCCCCATGAAAGGGAACCTGGGGTTGTGTAGGTGAAATATATCGTGCAGATTTTTTGTGGGGGTTTGGGACAGCCATATTTTATAGGATTCTCATTTTATTTTTTTAGTTGAACTGTCTTGAAAGTTTCATATTTATCATGTTAAGGTTTAGTATATCAGAGGTGATAAACCCAAAGGTAGATCAAGTTCATGACTTATGAAATTGTATAAGCTAGAACTATATTTATGTATTTTCTAACTTTTTGGTGATATGTTTTTAGAACTTTTTCCATTGTGAGAATGATTTTATAGTATGTATTATAACAAGTAATTGTGAGTGACAAAGATGTGTTACTTAATTTGTGGAAAAGTATTTAGCAACTTAACAAGAAGAGTATTATATGAATGTGTAGCTTCCAGAGAACAATGAGAGAAATAATTAGCACGTCAGTTTTAAGCATGAATTTGTGTGGTGTTGAAAATTACCACCATTTGCATTGCTTAAACTTGGTGTGAATAATATCCTTATTCTACAGTACAGTATTTTACACCCATTTGCATTGCATTGCATCAGTGAAGTATAAATATTTTTGAATATTTTTGTTGAAGCTGAGGACATAAAACTAAAGTCTTATCTACCAGAAGGAAAATTATAATGTAACAAGTATTCTCTGTTGTACCCTCCATGTTTCTTATTGTATGAAAGTTTTGTGATGGTGAGCAGTAAATAGAAAATATATAGTCAATTTTCATAGTAGCTTTAAGAAGTATGGTGTGGATATACCCGTTTTCCTCTTTCGTTTCCTTTATCCATTGCTACATTTCACTCTTTAACAAGATGTACCTTTATACCCTCTATATACACAGGCCTGCTAAATTACTTTGAAGAGCAACACTGTTTGGAAACACCTTTCAGCAAGATGCTGTTGATTTTGAGTTAATTTTATATTGATGCTCATTGATGAAAATCTTATTGTGGTCAAAGCAGTTTAATGCATCTTCAAAGTATAAATCTAGTATTAGGTAAGTTGTTGTTATGATCATTTTATTATTAACTAATTTATAATGTATTTTCTGTGCACATATGAAATTCTGTGTTGAATTTTATTAATGCCAAACTACAGTTATATAGAAAATTTATAATTTGATAATTGTTAAACTTTATAATAAATTTTTCTCCAAACTAATGGTAATGCACTTTACTATAACTTTTTCCTGATTCAGCCTTTTTGGACACACAGGAAACCTTGTTCACGAAGCAGCATATTCAGAAAATCCTCTGAAAGCACATTTTATGATTTTCAAGTTTTATTTCATTTTGTGATGTGATGATCTGTACATTTTCAATATGCTCTGAAGTTTACTGTCACTGGTGGTATTCTTTGATTTCTGAAAAATATTTGAAAAATTTGTCACTTACACAGCATATATGTAAGTATGCTGTATGATGTATATATGTATATTACTGTACCAGTAGTTGTTCAATCCCCTTACTGCACAGTGCTTTTGGCACCAGCTATATTAGTGCAGTAACACTAGCCTCAGAAACAAGACTTATTTCTGTCGTGGTAAAATGCAATAGTTATTTTAATCTTGGGTACTAATCAAGAGGGATGTTGTTAATTTAACCAGAATAATAGGTTGAGAACATTCTTGGATAAAAGTGTAGACAGAATACCATGGTACTGCTGGAGGAAGACTGAGAAATTGTTTGCATCCCGTGATGCTGCCTGCTAGAGAATTGAAGCATTGCCGGGATACCATGATGTTACTGTAGGGAGGATGAGTCGTTGCCAGGATCATGACGTGCTACTGCAGAGATGAGGTGAGGTGTTGCCAAGATCCCATGGTGATGCTGTACAGAAGATGGGATTTTAATGGGTCCCATGGTTCTACCGCAAGAGAGGTATGGTATAAGCTGGGTCCTGTGATGCCACTGCGGGAAGCATTACATATTTTCAGAGTCCCACGATGCTTCTGTAGGAGGGGGTTGATGATGACGCCCAGTCAAACGCCTGTGTGAGAGATAAGACTGAATCATATGGCCCTGCCACTGAAGAAGGCAATGTCAGAGTTTCATTAGTGACTAGTGATATTCCAAGGAAGAGAGGTGGAAGTGAAGTGGTATTCAAGGCCAAAGTTGGAGTCTAAATCTAAGTGTTCGATGCTAGCTGCATGCAGTTTACAAGGCCAGCTGACTCTGCCCACAACAATACAGCTTTGTACCTGACACCAAGGTTATACCAAGTGTCCCATGGGAAGTGCTTGTGTGGAGGACTGTACACTTTTTAACTTTAATGTGCCACATGACAGTGAGTATGCTGATGTGAACTTAGGTCATAAACTATGCTGTTTTGAGCACCATCTGGAGCCACTGTAAGAACTAGACTGCAAACAAGAGACCTTTGTAGCAGTGTAGGAACTGTAACAATAATTTTAAATTATCTGAAGGTTAGTTACTACTTAGGATTGCAGTTTTTGCACCAAATATGTATGAGACCCAAACAGTCCTCAGCATATGATCCAGATATGAAATGATGAGGAACATGATGATATATTTGAATTGACTTACATGTTCTGTAAATTGAGAAACTAAATTTTCCTAACCTTACACTTCCAAAACATTATTACCATTTTGTTTTGATATTTGTTCACAGTTATAGACTTTTGATGATAACCAACATCCTTCTTTTTGTCTGTACCATTTTGAATAATATGCTGATAATAGTTGCGACAAATTCTGAAAACAATGGCTTTTGAAGTCTCGTAAGATACTGGCAATACATCTCATATTAAACAATGATGAAAACATTGCACCTTTTACAATACAGTTTCTCTTAAAGGCTATTTTTTCAGCCTCAAGTACTTATTTTCTATCAGTCTGGTTTTCAAAACACTTTTCATTCCTCCTCATTGTGGAAGAAGTCAAGTGTCAGTGTATATGATTGTAAAGTGTTTGTCACATGCATTTGCTGCCTGCATTAGGCAGTATGTAGTACCCAGAATGAGTATAATAACAGTACAGTGTAGATCTTATGGAAGACAGATAATGTCAAGTATACATATTTTAATTCGGTTCACCCATTCAAAACCATGATTAGTTACATGATCAGTATTTTATGTTAATGTCTTTGGTCCATACTCCAAGCCTGGCACGGCTGTTCAAAGCCATCACAAGACCACAGTATTACTCAAGAGGATGTGCCACATCTGTATATAAGATAGCATACAGCAGTTTATAAATAGATAAGTTGTAACGATGTATTTAAAGAAAAAAGTGTCCAATTGTTTGTTATAATTTCCTGATGTATTCATGGAGTTGTGGATCTCTGTAGGCTTTTGATCTTTACATGATATTTGGAGATGTGCAATGGTTTGATATGTGTGTAAGTTGTTGGATGGCCATCATTGCTAGTTAGCAACTGCAAAAAGCTCATTGTTACAAACGTATTACATATCAGTTGTCTAACTTTAATGATTGGTTACAAATTATTATTTATTATTATAATTATTATTATTATTATCAGGTTATGAGATGAAGGATCTGTATATCTTGTGTGAGGAACGTGAAGAACAAAAAGTGTCAAGAATCATTTGGAGCCAATCGTGCCAATGTTTGTGTCTTGGGTTCTGTTTATGTTGTTTAGTCACAGACTTCAGTGTGTTGCGAGGGTGGGATGGGGTTGGCCTGGGGTGGGGGGGATATATTTGAAGCTGCCAGGACCTGTGTGTGTGTGTGTGTGTGTGCGCCAGGGGCCTGAGGGTGTGTTCGTGTGTGCGTGCGTGTGTATGTGTGTGACAGTGTGTGGGTCCTCACTCAGCCGCGGGCGGTAGACAGGCGCCCTTCTCTTGCTGGTGTTGACGCTAGTGTGAGGGGTGAGGGAAAGAAGGGCACCGTAAGCGTTAGGCCGTTGCAGAAGTGAGGAAATCGTGTGGTGAAGAAGGTGAACGCATTTCAGTGTGAAGACGAAGAAGAGAAAATCAGGCGGATACAGGACAACAACTGATGATGAAGTGGATAAATATAGCAGCGTGAATGAGACGAGGAAGCATGTGAATGATGGAAAAAAAGACAATCTATGAGGTAGTTGGAAAGAGAACAAAGTAGCTATAAGAGGATAGGAGGGAAGAGAAAAAGGGGTGATATAACTGTGAAAATAAACTAGAGTGTTTGCGTATAAACCTTCGAGGAAGTGAAGTATAGAAGGATAAAGAGACAAAACAAGGAGGAACAGAAAGAAGTGAGGAATGCGAGGTGACGCGTTTACAAAACAAACCGACCCTGATGGAAGCAGGTCGACCTGCTGGTCTGGGAGCTCTTAGGTTAGGTCTCCTCCATCTTGACACCAGCAGCCACCACGGCTGGTGGGTCAGCCTTACCCCTAGACCAGTGGCCAGCCAGGAGAGCCGACAACGTGGATGTATACATGACTGGATTACACACTGTGACGCATGGCTGACAACTCCCATATAACTCCCACTGTGGTCAGCAAATGGTGATATGTGTATATATGTATAAAGCTTTTTTAACCATTATTCTGAAAAGTTTTTTGATAAGTAAGTGTGATATAATAGTGTACACATACACAAGATGATGTTGATTTAGACGTAGAAATGCTTACTGAAAAGGTGAAGAATAGTTAATGGCTGAATTGTGTCTTTAAGATTTGTGTTAAATAGTGCATATTACTTTCCTGTTATTTCTAGTTCGTGTAGGAAAATATAAATATAAGTGTAAGTGGTTGATAGAAAATATTGATCTTAAGTAAACTATTAAAGCCATAGTGAGTTTAAGTGTTGATAATAAGACGTATCTAAACACCCAAAGAGCTTGTTCATGTGAAAGAAACAATGATAATGATTTCATAGTGAAGGAAGGAACTTTTTGTGAATACTGTTGTCTTCATTGGTGATTGCATCATTATTGCTGAACTCTTGAAGGTAATTATATAAGTTTAAACTACAGTATGGGCAGCTCTGACTGCAGTAATTGTAGTCACAGTACAATACTAACTATAGAACAAGTAGTTCACTCAAATCTGTAAACACATCACACATAAATAGACTTTGACGTGCACAACACACATTTGAAATACACACAAAATACAAATACATAAACGTATACACGTATATGTATATATTTATACAGGCTTATACATGCATACTCATTATTATACACAATCCTACACTATATATGAACTCTCACACAATCCTCAATTTAGATGAACTTGAACCATCTTAACTTGTGAAGTTAATGCATGTTAAATTTCCCCTAACAACCCTTGTGATTTTATAATATACTACATCACAACATGCTAAGTTCACTGGGTTATGTGACACCATTTATGTCGACCATTGATTTAAAGAGAAAGTCTATGATATTAATATATTCTGAAGACTTTACGAAACTTGTAGAAATATGGCTGTGTAGATATTATTATTATTATTATTATTATTATTATTATTATTATTATTATTATGCAATATTAAGACCCTTTATGTAGTAGGTCTTATTGCGCTACATCCAGTAGAAGGGACGGGAATGAGATCATTTGAAGCGCCTAAGTTAACAGCGTCATTTAAGTGAATAATTGGTAATTCTGTTGTATAGATAGATTTATATATAATTCTTGTCGTCTCGCATGGAAGACTTACGTTAGATTGAAGGGACGGAAGGAAAAGTTGTATTCATTTATCATACGAGGATAAACTCATTATTTTCTTATATGAAAATAAAGTGTGCGTGTACTCCCGATGCGTCTGGCAGCGAGGTTAGGCTACCTCTTGTCTCCTCCTGTTTTATAATTAGCAACGGGTAATAGTACCATTTTAGATCGCCTGACACACTCACCAACGTGCCCTGTAGTGTACTGCCTCATGTGACCTGCTCATGAATGTGGAGATTTACTGTGGCTTCTCAATGTTGTGAAGTACAAGAATGTGTTCATCATGGCCATGATAAGTAAATACCTTTTTTGGAGTTGTGTTGGATATCTTGGTCATTAGGAGGTGTGATTGTGTAGGAAATAGCAGTGGAATATCAGCTGTCTGGCCTAACAACAGCGTAGTTTAGTGAAAAATGTTCTTTCGCGTGTTTTTGGTCGGGTGCGCTACGTCTGGCAGCGTAGATCAATTCGAAGCTGCCGGGTATTGCCTAAACTGTCGTATACAAATATCTCAAAAAATGAAATAAATGAACAATAAATAATTTAGTATTGACCTGCCTCCATCTATTGGACTCTAGTACAGAGTGGGACAGATGCTAACCGATTGCTATACCCTCCTCCTATAGATAACATAGATAATTGCACGCCAGGTGAATCAGCTTTCCAAAGATAAACATTCTTTGCCTTTATCTAAGAATTCGTGTTGATTATAGAATTATTCCGTAAACAGAGTAAACAAAATATTCCTCTATTAATCTCTTAGTTTTGACAAACCATCAACACAATCACTGAAGGCTTTGTCTGTCAAATAATACCCTCGAGATGACGCCATTTGCATAAGATAATTTGAGCTTTTGAATTAGAATTTCTAATATTCTAAAATGGCTCAAAGTCTAATGTCATCCACGCTCTCCTTAGTTAACCTGTCCGAAATCCTCGATCAAGAAATTAGACCTTTAGCCTCAAGGAGGACCTTAGTAAACCCAAAATCTAACCTCAGTGGTACTCCAAGAACTGTGACTGTCTCAGTGGTACACCAAGACCTGTGATTTTCACAGTGGCCCCTTACAACTCCCCCCCCACAACCCCCCCACATTCCTGGGTGGGTGTCCGGACCTCGTCTGACAACTTGGGAGCAAATTAACCACAACTTAATTGGTATAACAACAAGGTTGTGATGTAAGGTTATGCCAGTGTTGGAGTTTGGAAGACTGGAATGTTGTGGGTCAGAGACGGCTTCACCACCTCAGTAAAGTGGTTTAGTCTGGTTATTAACAGCTGAAGATTATTGATTATGCGTTTAAAATAAATAAGAAATAATTCACATGGTCTGTGGTTGATATAAATAATTTATGACTATTATATTTGACGTTATTAGGGGAAAAAATTATCTCGTTCCCCTAATTATTTTTTTTCAAGGCATGGACTTGTTTATGGGATAAATGACATTATTCTTTATATAAATGGGTTAGATTACACAGGTCCTATTCGTTATTTGATTAATAATAACGCAGATATAACAGCCTTGAGAGCCATTATATGGAAATAGAATTATTTCACACAATTTCTACGAGTACACACAAATTGTTACTTTAGACACCTTTAAATTTGAGTGAAAAGTAGCCTATAGTATAAGTCTGAAGTTGCTTGTAGTATAAGTCTAAGTAGCTTGTAGTGTAAGTCTGAAATAGCTTGTAGTATAAGTCAAAAGTCTTGATTAGTTAGTTTTAATAAGTTAATTACTGTTAATCACTGCTAGGAACAGTTTTAAGATATTTCTTCTTATCTTGCCTTAAATTAGTATAGTTACTTCGTTAGCCACTATTAACAAGTCGAGAATAAATTATTTAATTTAGCTTTCATCACTTTAGCTTTTAAAATCTTCATTTATTGTTATTTTTTGTTTATTTATTTCGTGTATTACAAAAAACGACGAATATATTGACACCGTTTTCTATTTTGTAAACACTTCCATCATATATATATATATATATATATATATGACCAGGAGCGGTGATAAGTGGCTTGTCATTATCTTCACTCAGCAGTATATAAAGCTTATAATCACATAATTAGAGGAAATTATACATGGGGAGACATTTACCAGAAATTATTCTGGGACCCAAATGTGATTACTCCTTGTCTAACAAGAATTTATTTAATCTGTCTATCTATCTGTCTACCCATCTGTCTATCTATCTATCTGTCTATCTGTTTGTCTGTCTATCTATCAGACATTTGGCTATATTATGGCTATGTTGTGATATAAGACTATTATATTAAGAAATATATTGACATCTTTCCTGATGGATTGGTCGATTATCCAACACATTAATCATTAAGCTAATTAGTATGATAATTCCAGTATGATTAATATATATTTTTTAAAAGCCTTCGGCATTTTTCCTGAAGGGGGATTTAAACGGCAGCCCTACCTCGTAACCTGGCTTATATAAGCTACTTAAACAACCGCCCAACAGGCGTTTAAAATGCCGACAATAAAGTTGAGCCATTAATTTAATGAGGGGGGGGGGGGGGGTGAAACTCCATCATCAACCCCACCCCCCTACGTGTGATTTAAGTGCTGTTAAATTGCCTTTAAACGCGGAGGGCATTTATTTAAACTCGTCGATTTCAATATTCTCAGAGTTCAATATTTTCAGATTTCAATATTCCCTTATTTCAATATTCTTTCCCTTTATGTGGTTCGCTGTGATGTAGGCGATAAATGGAATATTTGCAATAAATGTTTATAAGTTATTATTAAATGTGCAACTGAAGGCCTTATTCTTATGTTGATATTTATCACAATGATGAATATCTGGTCCTGGCGCTACCTCGGCGACGCGGGAAAGGGCGGAGTAGTTTAAAGAAAATGCCACAGATTTAATGAGGAAATAAATGAAACGCCTCAGTTTGGCTAGTGTTAAACAGCCGTTATTTGTGAGCGTTTTTTTAAAGGAATTTTTTTAAAGGCAAAAAAAAAGACATTATTCTTTTAACTGGGGGTTGTATTATAACTTATAAGGAAGTGAAGATCACAATATCGTCATAGAGAAAGTGGTTGTTGAGTTGTTAGCATTTATAAAAACTTGTTGTAAG